>JAQFZE010001131.1:0-19643 GCA_034695245.1 Dicyrtomina saundersi | reverse complement strand
AACTCTAGTAAGCCTAGAGAAGTGACTCCGAAAATCTTGTCCTCTAGGACCTGCAACGTACATACCACCAAGCCTTGCAGGATTACCAAGCACAGGTCACCCATCCATTTTAGAATGCGCTTGGGCTGTTGCTTAACCAGAAGAAATCACCCTCCTAGGTTACCGCCAGACCAACCTGTACTGGTTCTGTACTTGGGTTTTTGTTGATTGTGGTAGAATTTCAACGTACCCAGGAGTTCAAATAACCTTTATATATCTAGGGATTATTTTTATGGTTACTACTCGTACTCCAATGGGTTTACACAAATATTCACACTTATTGCAGTTTGATATTGCTTCATTGCGTGTTAAATAGATCTTCTGGGTCACAAAATACATGGTTCTCCAACAGTCTCCAGTAAATGAAAAGGTTTTTGGCATAACGAGATAAGTCCATTTTTTTTAAAATGAGGTTAATTGTGTTATGTGTTCTATTTAACTACGTACATTACTGTGTTACATTAATTTGTTTGAGCAAAGTGGGATAAGCCTACGTAAAATATAAATTTCTGATTTAAATTTGGGTAAGGAGTTTTTGTAGTTCGTAGAGGACAATGGCGGTGCGTTTATGTTTTTATGCAAAGAAATATAAAAATTAAAGAAAAAGTTTAGTTTTAATCAAAATAATTAAATTTTATGTCACGGACTTGTTACCTCATGTTAAGGTATTGTTTTTTGGCAAAACGGGATAAGTCGACAAATTAAAATTTTTGAAAATTTTATAAAAACTTTTGATGTCTGTCTAGAATCATGAGACTACTTGTAATTACGCTTCGTCAGAAGCAGTACCTGTAGGAATAAATTAAGTTACAAAAATACAGCCTGTCACCATTTATTCATTTGTTGTTGTTCTTGTAAAATTTGCTTTGAAAGACTTATCTCGTTTTGCCGAAAAACTTTTCAAATGGTTTTTTAAGGCTCTGTACCTTATAAAGTAATGATGTAGAAATGTATTCGCAGTGGCAGGGATTATTTTGCACTAGTTTGTTAGATATAGGTAGACATTTTAAATTGCGGCAAAATGGGCCATCTTTTGAGCATTGAAGTAGTTTGCAACGATTTTTGCTACACATACCAGTAAAGGTATAGGTATAGGAGCTGAGTTAATTAATCCATGCGTCCTAAGTAATATTTTAGAATGATAATAGAAATAACTGGTTCCTGGAAAAAGCCATAGGAATGTATTCTCGGAATGTTAAGAAGTGGGTGCAGGTCTATAAAAATATGCTCCTACAGCACACAGGGATGATTTGAAACCAATGGCTTGTAATAGAGATGTGTCCATGATTGTGTCCATTATTGTGTCCACTTTTTGACATTTGATGTGATTTATATTTAGTTTTGTCTTATTTTTACAGCCTTCGGATTGTGGTACGCATAACCGGGCATCAGAGGACACCATGTTTTCTCGAGGGCAGCTTTGTTGTTGAGTACAGATTTGCCTATCGTCCAGAACAAAAAGCCAGCTGACGTCGTCGTGACAGGTGGGAATTGTATGCAAGGTAGGCCATGCTATTAAGCATGCAGCTAGTAAAACGGAACATCAGGTTGAGATGAGGTCCCATTTGAGCTGATTTTTGTCCAGTTGTTATCAAGAGAAGTTCAGATAAGGGTTTTGATATTGCTAGTTTGCCAAAGTCCAAATTGTTAATAGAGCTGTGACTACTTCCTAACATTTGGACGTATGATATGCAATATGTTTTATTTGTCATTGTATATATTATACCATTTGCCGTAGACAAAATCCAGACGACTGTTATAGCTGTAATGTGAAGTATGTGTGGTAACGTTTTCGTTGGATCCAAAACTTTTATTAGCATAACTGGCACAAAGCAGAACGTGTAAGCGAAAACGATAAAGGCATTGGTTGCTGTTAGGTCTTCATTGGTTTTCCTTAATTTTTTCTATTTTTTACAAAGTTTTAGGACTTGCTCACATGGTGATAGATATGAATACAGGAGTATAACATTGCTAATGCTGGATGTAGAATAAACATAGTGAATATTATTGATTTAGGGGTCCTGCCAGACGCATCTTTTATGATGGTGCAACTAATAACGTTATTGTTTTTCCTTCCAAGGCTTCCCCAAATGTTAAGTAACGGAGTTTTTATCATGAAAAATCCAAATATCTAAGTAGAGACGATGATAAGGATAACATTTATTCTTGTGTATATGTGACCATATACATCAGTGCGAAAGATCCGTACATATCGATTAACGGTTATAGATGTCATCATAAAAAGCGCAACCGCAGTAGTACTATATTGTATAAACGGATATACTTAGAACATTGTCTAGTCATGTATATTGTTAGGAATTAAATATTTAAAGGCGTTGACTGCGACATAAAAAAAAGTGAAGATTAGGTCAGAAATGTGTAGAGATGCAATGAACCAAGTAGTGTATTTGGCCATTAGTGTTTTATCATATACCAGGGCACAGATGAATAGTATGTATCGAAGAATTCCTGTAATTGCACATGTTTCAGCGATGATTGCAACAGGCATATTATTTTGAGTTTAATTTACATCTTGTACAGCAGTAGTGGTCAGAGTAGAGTTGAAGAAGTTGATATTTGCACTTGGCACACATGTTGCTTTGATTGCCAACAGCTTTAGCATAACGTGTATCCATGTCGAAGGTGATATGAAATATTTTTTAGTTAATGTGTTTAGATGGTGTACGTAAGAAATAGGTTTGTCTGGAAGTTTAATGGCTTAACAGCGGTTGTTATCTTCCAAAGGTAGTTTAGATTATTTGTTTATAGGTCTAATAATTTCTTTTATTAACTTTTGAGGCCCCTTTTTAGTGTCTTTGTAAGTACTGGCGGTTTTAATTGTCAGAACTGGAAAATTTTTGTTCTTGGTGGTGTATTCTTGATTTGTCCAATCCGCTATTTAAAAGGTAGTGTGTCTTTTTCTAGAATAATCACTATGTCCCCAATTGAATTCCATTTACTTCGTTTTTGTAACACTGTTATGTATTCTGCTTGCAAGCGTTTTCACAGATCTTGAGCTCGACGTTGAATAAGCTGATGTTAATTTAACCGGTTGAGCTTTAGATGACATAGGTCATGTTTCAGTATGGCAGTCAGTCGGGGTCCAATTAGAAAATGGCTTAGTATCACTACTTGCAAATCATTAGTATCATTTGTCAATGGTGTAGGTGGACGAAAATTGGCCATAGCTTCGACAAAGGTCAGAAAGGTAGTAAATTGTTCCCAATTGTAACAGTCTTATAAAAGAAATTTTTGGAGTTGGTTTTTGATGAGCTAAATGACGGATTACTAGGCTCTTCCTTTGTATGGGACTACAGATGGTCGAATTGCTAAGATATTTTCTCCAATGCAAAGTTTTGAAGAATGGTATTAGCTGGTAGACGTATTTGATGTAATTCTTTGTTTTTGAACTAATGATATTGTGAGATACGACAGATATAGTCCCGTTATTAGAGTAACACTATGCTGGTTGGCCTTGTTTTGTTCGTTTGTTTCCTATGTAGATTTAAATTTTTTTTAAAGTAAACATATCCGTAGCAGGATTCCACATAATTCCTAATGATTTGATTGTTCCTGTTTTCTCCAATGTCAGACGGAATTGAGTTTTTCTACACTCAGGTGGTATTGATTCGAGTAACTTTGTTGAGCTGGAGCTCCATTTGGTCAGTGTGAAATGTGCATTTTTAACATGTCGGTTAGTTGTTGCATTGTTTGTTTTGCAATGTCTAAGTAGTCCTTGCTTGTAAGAATGTCGTTTATTCAAAAATCGTCATCAAGTGCCGCGGATTCGAGAGGAAAATTTATTTAAAATAAAAACTTGTTTTTACCGTTTGACAACCCAAAAACGGTGAAGCTTTAACCCTGAAGGAAATTTTCATCATACGATAATGTCGTAATTTTTTGGTAGGTTTTTACGCCATATAATGCTTGACTGGTCACACGTATCAGGGTGGACTCTGATTTGTCGGTACATGTTGGCTGTTTCGCAAAAATACGAAAGGTTTAAGGCGAAATTTTAGTATCAAAAAGAACATGTCAGTTTAAACACAAGGGCCAATGTACGTGAGTGATGTTTGATTAAAAGTTATGGCTAAAGCATCAAAGACTACTCTTTGTTTAGTTCAAGTACTGGATTCCTTGAAAATGTCATGACGGGGCATATAGTACACAGGTCTATCTGAGTAGATTTTATTATCCGGGATGAGTTCTATTTCATCCAGATTTATTTATTCTTGCAGTTGTTTATTTTATTTTCGTGCACGTTCTAGATCCTTGTGCATACGTTTTATTACACTCAACTATGTTTGAGTGGCTATTTCTAAAGAGCGTCCAAAAGGTTCATTGGATGGTATAAGAGGCCATAGAACTTCATATTATAGTAAGCTTCACAAAATTCATCCTTGGGGTTGTAGAATCGTTGATATGGAAGCTCTTTAATATTCGAAAAAATTTCAATGTTAAATAGTGCAATGGTTGGTGCGTCAGTAGTATTGTGGGCATGGCTAGTTTGCTGGGGCTCTTGTCTAGTACCACCTTTGATTAAATGACCAAGCGTGGTATTGTTTGCGCTAGGAGATTTTGGAAGTTTCTCAAACTCCGAAATAAAGTTCACAAATCCTAATCCAAGCAGCACGTCTATTGGTTCTGGTGTATTGTAATCAAAGTCAGCTAATTTAAAATTAAACAAATGTTTATATACATAGAAAAAAGGTTAAGTGCATGGTAGATTGGATGTTGTCTCAGTAAGAACGTACGTAATGAGTTGGTATTTCAACTTCGGGTCGTTTAATTGTAGTGTGATTTGAGCTTGACCTAGGGCAGGAAGTTGTTTTCTTCCTGCAACGTGAAATTCCTGTGAGCATGGAGTGAGTGGAAGCCCAAGATGTTGTTGGAGATCCTTTGTCATAAAAGAGCTCTGAGTGCCAGTGCCAATAAGAGCTTGGCGAGTCAGAGATCTTTCTTGGTAGAAGATGTTCGCCATCACGGTAGGAAGCATGGAACTGCTCTCAACGGAATCTGGTGTTAATGTAGTCGAATAGCTGATGTTTATAGGAAAATTGAGTTGGATTACGTTTCAGAAGATGTAGCAATATGTTGTGTGTTTTGTGACATTCTGAAAATGTGCATTTTGTCGGACATTCACGACTTTGATGATCTTCAAGACAGTTTCAGAATTCATTTTTGCTCTTCACCCATTCCGTTTGTTGTTGATAGTTTATAGTGAGAAACCCTAGACACGATCGGGTCTAGTGGTCCTTAGCTGCACAAAAGTTACAGAACGGATCACAATTGTTTGTGGTTTGAAAGGTAGGGGATTTGCTTTTCTGATTTGCTTCTTGTCGTTTTCTAGTTGATTTTGGGCGGCGTGATTGTCTCGTGATAGAATTAACAGAACGTCGTTGGATCTAAACTGACGGTCTTTGTTTGCTTTTGCTGATGCTGGACGTTGAAGTTTCACGTGACGGTTGACTTATGGTGTTGTCACAAGAGGTATATACATCCAGAGCTGTATATGTTAAGACATCTTTCGGAGTTTTCACATCTGGACCGGTTGAATTGTGTACTACGTGGTGCTATAGAGCTATTATTTTTGATGCTGTGGGCATTCCACAGTTCTTGGCCATATGAAATAGGAATTCTATTCAAGTTTCAAGACAAAAAATGGAGTTATCAGGAAGACTGAATGAATTCTGATATAGTGCGACTATTCAGTCGTGCTATAATAATGTGAATAAAAAGTACTTCTGCTGCATCCACAGTGCCTTAATTAATTTGCTTCAATTGAGCTCAAGTAGTTCTAACTAAATTGCCTAGTTTATGAATTCCATCATTTTTTGGCATTAAAGCGCGTAATTCTAGTAGTAGTTTGATAGACAATGCTGCTTGCTCACTTTGTGAATTATAGCGTGTTTTAATTCTACTTTATGCGATAGTCAAATTGTCTTCCGGTATTGGGAAATCTGAAATATTCTTAATCGCTGTGCTGTCTTTTAAGGCGTCAATATGAAGACGCAACTTGTCCACTACTGCGTAATTTAGTAAGGAGATAACCAATGCAGTTAATTGACATTTGAAAGCGGCCTATTCATTGTGGAGTCTGGAAAACTTAAGTAGACTAAGTTTTAGTATCTGTAATCTGGTAATTAACGTTGTAGATCAAAATTTGTGAGACATGTTTACTAATTTGGAACAAAATTTGTTGTATGCCGTATCCAAATCGATCTACGTGTTGAGCGCGCTAGTGAGCTAAAGGTCTTTACCTGCGTCTGATGTGGCCGGAGTGTTTTTAAATAATTTGTAGTAATTGCTCATCTAGTTAGAACTTACTAGACCGATAGCTTTAATGCCATAGATAAAGAGTTTAACTTGAACAGCAGTGAGCAAGAGTAGAAGGGTAAGGGTTGTGTGCTCTTACCTTGGTTTAAATAACTGCGATCCTGGTCTCTAGCGCATTGTGAGTTGCTAGGTGAAGTTTTTCAGCCATGGTAGTATTCGTTGGAGGAGGAGGAGGCGGAGGCGCAGGAATCGGTGGTGGCAGAGGCGCTGGCTGAGCTGGAGTGTTGCCGTCTCTTGTATTGTCTTGGTGATTGTGTGGCGTGGATGGCACTTCGTGTAAAGTTTGTCTGCCTTTTTGTCCATCAAAATTTGGTGGTCCCGCGTCGTCATCAGAGCCTATTGGGTCTGATTTTGGGTCGCCAGGATTACCTTAAGTCTGCTGTTGTGTAGTTTTAGTGTTGTCAGTTGTATTTATTATAGTGATAACCTCAACTTTGATATCTTCTAAAGTCTTGTCGTCGTCTTCAGTAGGAGATGACTTAGAGCTGTTGCTGAAGTCGGGTAGTTCAGATAGTGTAAATCTAGACTTATACTTTGAATTAATTTTTAGTGTACTGAATCTTGGTGTTTTTGATGATAAAATGTCTTAGCTATAACTTGATTTTGAGGCTGCAGTTGATTGCTAAAACGATGAAGCTTGGGGTTGCTTAGATTCCTAGCTAGAGAGAACTGATGTGTGTGGTGTGGATGTAAGCAAGTGTGCAATGTGCCTTTCATGAAATTCTAGGTATTGATATTGAGCGTCTCCAAGTTAAGTCGTAGCGTATTTGTCATAAAATGCTGTAGCTATTTAAAATTCAAATCTATTACGTAGTTGATAAGGAGTGACAGAAAACGTAAAGTTGCATATCTGATGGCTCTTAAAGACGATAAGTTAAAACTGTTTAAGATTTTGTTGTCTTTGGACAGCAGCCGCCTTCTGTATCGCTGCTTGTGACGTCCCTTGACGACTGGAGGAAGAGGAACTAGAAGTGTTGCGGCTGTCATTAAAGCCTGGTAATAGTAAGCCGAAGCCAGCTGTTGTTTGCTTGCTACGACTTCTCAGTTTATATTTAAGTGGGTTTAAGGCCACTTTTAGTGATGGTTCGTGATCCTTGGTATTGTTACTTCGTAAAAGCCTTATGTAAGAAGGCGTAGGTTCATCCTCTGGTTGCATGATCTATCATGCTGGATAAACGATGATCACAAAATTGATGGGAAGGATAGTGTGAAGTAGAGTGTACGTCAGTAGTAAGCCGCAACTCAATAATATGTGTATATGTGTACGCACCTTGTTTAGTCCTGATAGTCAAATTTTCCTAGACTAATCTAAAGTAGCTAGGGAAAACAGTATGTACTTAACACAGAACAGCGTGAAGAAGTCAGAGCTAGCAAGTAGATCGCACGGTATCCACGACGCGTCGACTCAAAGTGAACAAGTAAAATCAGCCTGGTCCGGTTGAAGTAGCAGATAGGCAGTCAAAACCAAGTAATGTGGATAAAAAGAACGCTGGATGCGGTAATCGAACAAGCAGTATTCCACTCCAAGAAGACAAATAACTACACGTAGAATCCAAGAACAGCGTAACGAAGGCTCAGTCATGGAGCCAAAATAGTTATAAATGCTGATGGCTATAGGTTTAGAGTAATGAGTAAAAAAAAGAGTAATATTTCTAGTGTTTGATACTTGTTAGGTTGCAATTGTAAAGGACAGTTAAAAACCAAATGATTATTTAAGAGAAATTTTGGGTTTATATTGTGGCAAATAATTTGAAAAATACGTTAGTAATAGTGATTTAACCTATGACTAACTAATGAATATGATAAAACTAATTAGTGTCTAGGAAAAAACAATGTCAGGTAATTAGTGAAAAGTATGTGACTAATTAGTTGCTAGGATATATCAGTGTTAGTTAATAAGTGACTAACAACCTAGTAATTTTTAGTTCGTTATATAACGTTTGGGAATATTTTACACAATGTAAAAGTGATGTATACACCGTACTAATACATAGCGTCATGGTCATTAGTAAAATCTTAATTATTGACAGCGAAATATACTTATAGTATAGGTAGTCCTAAGTATATTATTGGTTAATATTAAAAGTTATAATATTTAGTTATATACTCAGCGATATCGTAATAATTGATTGAGAACTTAAATGCATAAAGAAAAGTTATCTTAAAGTACTTATGAAGTCTAGAGAAAACTAGAAACAAAAAATAAGTGAAACAATCAATAACATTCTAGCATGTGTCATTTTGAGTTTTTAGGCTAATGACACACAGATCGTGTGTATTGTAAAGAAAACTGTATAACTCTTACCTAGTACTTGTTGTAGAAAAATAATTTGGACTGAAAGTTGCGAAGCCTAAAATCAAATTTTAAATTATTTTGCTGAATCGTCCCAAACTTCTTATACTGCTACTATAGTCTTGTCTCTCATATGACTTGTGTTGTCTAGTTCTGCATTATTTCTCTTAGTATTCGCATTAAAAATCCTGTATTGTAATGACATGTAGTGATGGCCAAACAGTAACTGCTGATGTAAATGATTGTGAAATCGCATATCCTCTATACGCTAGTATAACAGCGCATAACGTAGACGAATTAAATTTTCAAGATGTAGATGTGTCAACAAAGAAACAATTACTTTTGAAACCTGATTTAAAAACTACCCTATGTGAAGTCGGCGATAATACCATTAATGGTTGTAATCACTTTAAGGAAGAAATTGTCAACGTACTGGGAGATAAGATATTTTGTAACAACATGTGATGTTCCAATGACATTCAAAATCAATTTAATTGCTCATATAATGACGCTACAGCCATGCTGCACAGAATTCAGACATCTAAAGGTTACATGTATTCAGAGTTCTTGGGTACGATCAAATTACTGGTTAAGAAGATGGACTTAAGTCGTCAAGCCAAGACAGCTATCTGCCTAAACTGTAAATTTATTTGCATGCCAAAAGGAGTAAAAATAAAATCACCTAGCATCACTCCAAAATACATAAAGGCTACGTAAAACCCTGGATTTGTATCAATCTTGCCTGAGTCTACATCAACAAAATTACGACTAACTAATCACATGGAAATATCACCTTCGAGAAATGGCTACTAGACGTCGACACACCTGTCCACACCACAATGACCTGTCTCCGGATTCCCTTATGCAACATCATTGACTGTCAAATGTGTCTAGAAAAATAGGTAAATGTGACATGCTATTCAATATTTTACTGGCTTGTCTTAATAATACTCAGATTATCTATCACACCTCTTCTAATAACTTTCATTTATTTGACACAGTTTATGATAATAGTGTCATAGTGGATATGTTGGCCATGTCAGCAATGTATATGCATGATACGTCGACAAAAATAACGAGACAAGGTAACTCAAAAAACTTACCCGGGACACTGAGATAAAAAAATTGGATTTTCATTACTGAATATCCAATTGCTGCCGTACAGATCGACAACAACATCTAAGGTAGGTTTAACCTCGAGATCACAAAAAGGTTATCTACCAGGAGCAAACTTACTACTTATTACAATGATCTGTATCCTGACAGCAGCCGAAGGTTGCTCAAACTTTGCAAGTATGACTGCTCAAAATCTTGAATTCCTGATCACTGAAAGCAAAACTAATTGTTCAATTCGTATCGTCACTCGAATAGCTCTCAGTCCAATTAGTCAACAAAGTTGTTTTAATATCCAAGACACTCACAATGAACTACTCAAAACCATCCTCATTGAAACTAAATCCGTAGCAATAAAATGTCAAAAGGAGCTTTTATACAACGTTCCTAAAGCCGTAGCAAAAGTTCAATCAGCCATCAAATGCTATAATCATTATTCTACAGCATCATGACACCGAGACTAGTGTACACAATTTAGTGTGAACGATTCGATTCCTAAATTTAAGAATTTAATTCATAAAAAACGATGGAGTCACTGCTAAGACTTGCGACACCCTCAATGGGTATTCCCTTGGACTAGGGACTGCTTCTATATACGATTATATTTGGACAATCCCACTTCAGAATACTACTCTGTATTACAATGTTCAGCATGTTAATTATCAGTCTTACTAAAATTGACAACTCACTTTGGAAAAGAGTGGACGGTCAAGAACATAACAATCGAAGTTGGTATCTCTGCAACTCACTATGACATCGAATTTGATCTTGTTTCAGTATCAATTTTAGCGATACCACCTCCTAATGAGTGTGTAATTACTAAGGGACCTTCGAACTCCTTAGTACCATGTAATCTCAGAGGAAAAACTACCATGCAAAGAATCAGTGAATTTACGTGTAACTCAATTTAAACGCCAAGGCTACGTCATTAAACTGCTTCGGCAGTGATTCTTTGATTCAACTAATATTTGACACCAGTGTAGTCAAATTACAAGATATAGTCAACCCTGACAAAGCAATTAATGTCGACCCATCAAGTTGCAAAATGGAATTCTAGTGCCCAGAGACGAGTCAATTGTTTTCAAATCATCGTTGACAACATTACTAGAAGTTCAGATGAGCACGGAAAAATACCAACTATTGAATTTGGTTCAAGACACTACGTGTACTGCCCAATTCATTCATTTACGTGGTTGCCTTAATGCTGTAGATCTATTTATCCAAGCTCAAACAAACGGTGGAAACACGGTAGCAATTTTAGCCTGTGACCAAGCCGAAATTCAAAGACCCGTTCATATTACACGTATACTCACTACTAACAATCTCATTTTAAATAATAATAATAGTAATATCATTTATTTAAGTGTTAAAGTGATAACAGTTATGTGATTTTCGTCACCGAACGCATACTTATAATAAGTTAAATAAATAAATTGGTAAATAAATTAATGTTTAATAGTAGTAATATTGTTATGCGGTATACAGTATTGAATGTATATATAAGACTTTTTATAATGTAGTCATATCACAGAGTTTAAGGTATTAGCATAAAGTAATAAATTAGGTATTTCTTTTAGTCATGATGTATTTGCGTATTTCCTTGTCAAACATTTGAGCTGGTTTGAAATCTTGAATCGTTGCGGGTAGTAAATTCCAAGTATGCGTTGCATTGTAAGAAAATACTTTTCTAGTGTATGGTGCTGCCAGTGGTTTATGTATAAGATTGTTTGGTTTTCTTAGTTGTCTTGCAGTTCTTTTTTCCCGGTTAGCTATGTAGGTACTTAAAATATTTTTTAATTTGCTTTGAGTATTAATAAAATGCTTGTGCAGGTATTCTAATTAGTAAACATTCCTTTTTTCTACATAAGTTAGCCAGTTGGCTTTCTCAATAAGGTCATATATTGATAAACCTGCATTTTTTCAATTTTCCTGAGTATTTTAGTAGTATTTTTAATAATCCGATTATTTAATCTAGAAATTGTTTGTTGCACTCAAGTTTTCCTATACTATTATTCCATAGACCATGACAAAAAGCAATAGTCTTGCACTAAATATATGAAGGTTCTGCGCACTATAGAATTTACGGTACCTTCAGAGCAGTTTTGTTTGTTTTTGCATTCTTTTGCATACTGTTTCTAAGTGCCTTTCAAAATTAGGGTTCTCGTCGAGCATATTCCTAAGATATTTAAATTCTTGTACTCGTTCAATTAAGTTTATTGATATTTTAATTTCAAAATTGGTTTCTTGTTTCCGGGAGAATGGGAATTTAAACATCATCTATTTTTTTGTGGCTTGTAATTATTTTATTTTTTCTTGTCCAGTTGTATAGGGTATAAAGGTCTGTATTGAGTGTATTCTTTATTTCTTGAGTATCTGCCGCTGTGTAGTAAATAATTAAATCGTCTGCATATAGGATACATTTGCATTTTGTAAAAATGTTTGGTAGGTCGTTTATGTGAATAGAAAATAATAGTCGTGAGAGACAGCTTCTTTGTACGATTCCTCTCGTTATTTTCTTTGGGTCTGATAAGGTTGATCTGATTTTAAGTTGTATCTCTTTATTACTTAAGTACGATGTAAAATATTTTAATAGTTCTGTCTTAATTCCCAAATTTTTTATTTTTGCAATAAGTTTGTCGTGTTTTATTAAATCAAATGGTTTGGTGAAATCCACAAATACTGCTCATGTGTGCATTCCTCTGTCACCTGCAATGTAGCAGTCGTTATTAAATTATAACAGTGCACTTGTTGTTAAAAATTCTTTACGGAATCTATGTTGGTATGTTGATAATAAATAATTTGTGTTAAAAAAAAGAGTAAGCTTTTTGTGAGCTATCCAGTCGAATATTTTGGATATAGTAGGTAGTATTGCTATGGGACGGTAGTTGTCCAGGTTTGATTTTTCCTCTTAATTTTTGTAAAACGTAATGACAATTCTCTGTGTGCAGCAGTCTGGATAGATTTATTGTTGATGCGATGTTGAAAGAGGCAAGCAAGTATTTTTGACATTAGCGTGCAAAGAATTTTAATTACTTTTATGTGGATTTTGTTGACGCCTTTTCCTTTATTAGCTTTTTGAGATTTAATGGCTTGCACAAAGTCGTTTTCACTAATGAACATACTAACAAGCTCCACCTTCGATCTACTAGCTGCATTTTGTATTATCTCTGTTGGGTCAATACTTTTTATAAAGGTAGGATAAACAGATGTGAACTGAGTACATAAAGCATTTGCTATATCGCTTTTTGCTTCATAAGACTTGCCATTGGTTTGAATAACATTAATTGCATTTTGCATCTTACCTCTCCTTATGTCTTTGTTCAGCGACCTCCATATTTTTTGCTGTAGTTTTTACTTTTGCTAGCTGTAGTCTTTATATTGTTTGCTTTAAGTGCGTCCTTCTGCCTATTTATTTGGTTTCTTAATGCTTTATGTTTTATCTAATCTGACATCAGCGTTGTTGTTTCAGCCTGTTTTTTAAGCTTGTCCTGCGTAAATATAGGGTTTTAAATATCCGCTGTTAGCTATTTGGGTTTGTTGGTATTTGTTTAGACTCTCAGGTGCAATACAGTCTATTACGTACCTAGTTGTAGTTAAGAAAAATTTGAATCCATCGTCAACGTTAGTGCAGAACTCAAGCATGGACCATGTTGCTGTTTTAAATTTGTTTATGAGTTTCTTATTGTCGATTTTTTCAATTTTCCTTGTAGTTAATATTTTTGTTTCCTTAGGTACCTTCAATAATTTTCTTACTGTACATATAAGGTTGTGGTCAGCTATACTATTTGTCAATACTCCACTTTTCATTTGTAGATCAGGATTGTTTGTCAGAATAAGATTGATTGTTGTGCTGCTGGTTGTTGTTGTTCTAGTTTCATCTGTAATTTACTGATGGAATCCACATTCTGCTAATATAAACTTAAATTCCTTAGATTTGGAATTTGCTTTAGAGTGGTCCACATTGAAGTCTCCTAGTACGTATGTTTCATTGTCGCCTTGATTTTGCAGCACTGACTTTAGCTCGTTAATTAAATTGGTTGTGTATTCAGGGGGACAATATACAGCAATAATAATAAGTTGTTTATGAAAAGACCTTCTTGCTGTTATATGAATATATTGTATTAAAATGTTAAACGGTTAGCCTTGTCTATTTATTGTCTAGTTTTCTTTTGCATTGATTAGTATTGCACACGTTTTTGTTACGTCAAATCTATTCCTGTCCCTTCTCATTATACTGTAACCATTTATTTGTAACTCACTGTTGTTTATTTTATTTTGCAGCTATGTTTCACTTATCTCTAGGAAATCAAATTGCATTTCGTTAATCGGAATTTTGACGTCATCTTTTTTGGATCCTGATAAAATATTTCGTACATTTAGGTGACTAATAAGTGTTCCTTTGTTTGATATTATTTTTGGTTTTTGGAATTTGGGTGCACTATACTGTAGCTGCGAGCTGTGAGTAGTAGAGTGTTGTGTTGCGCATACCTCACATTCCTATTCCGTTTTAATTTTTTTAATGTTGTATGTTTTTTGGATGCAACTTCAATGGAATGATGTGCTCCAAGTATTGCACTTTGTTATTAGCCATCTCTTGTGTTCCCGGTTGCAGATTCTACACTGAACTTTAGACGGGGTTTTACACTTTGAGCATTGCCAAGTTAAGTCTTCCTCCACAGTTTTAAACACATGCGATGAAATTTTAAGGCACGTTCTGTGGAATTTGTGAAGGCATTTTGCGCATTGTTTTTCTTGTTAATTGTTTCTTTTTTCGATTGTCATGCATATGGTGCACATTGTACTGGGATAAATTATATTTTTTTCACCTAACAATAGTAGTATTTTAGGTTTTGTCACTGTATATATTTTTGTGTACACTTTATATAATTACTTCTCATATTTGTATCATTATGAATGTAAATAGAAATAAACTAGCGAGGTATTTAATATTTCCTTAAGTATTTTCTGTGTATATATATAGTTATAGCACTTAATAGTACACACACGCTTGTGTTTTTCTTTATGCCAGCTGATTGTTGCTGCCGGGTCTTCACTGAATGTGTTGCACTAGGGTAGAATGTTTAATGTCAAAAGATGAATGACCATCATAACAAGTAAGGGCGACCGGCCCATTTCTCTAGGTGTTTCTTGGTTGACGTTCAGTTGAAGACTGAATACACCTGATGTCTCTATGAGCTGAAATTTTAAATGTGCACAAAGTTCTGTACCTATCTAAATTACTGGCCATTTAAAATTTACCATAACCTCAGTAATTTGGATGTATATAGCAATCCAGTTTCAATGTCCCACCAATCTGTGGATACACATAATGGATTTAATTAACTTTCCATCACTGGACTTGGATTCTTCAACTGGAATTCTTGTGGACTTATATTTATATGCATCCTTGCATTCACCCCAGTCATACTCCTCTGTAGCATCAAAACCATGATCAAAATAATGGTCTAACTTGATGCCATCTTTGCACCTCTGCCCATATCACACCTTTCAATTATCTATATAATATAAAAATTGTTGATGTTTGTTGAATCTCATTGCAGTCGACTAACGTTGAGAAAAATGGACGGCGAACACATCACGTCTATATAGCAGAACAATAATTTATTACATTTTACCATTCATTACTACACACTATTATGTAATTCACACGTATTGTACATTACACTTAACAGTATTATATTAATACGGCCAAATATTTCTACACTAGACTAGGGACGAAGCTATGGACATAAAGACTTAAAATTAATTTCTCTAATTGGCTTCTTCCAAAAAAGTAGCAAAGAATATGCGAGGACGGACTTTCAGTCGTCCTCCATAATATCGATTTCTATCCTTCTTTCCTCATCTAACTCACAAGCTTTACTTTATATTTTCCTTAGCGACCCCAATAGTATAATTTGCAAATATTTCCTCCATAATAAAATTACCATGCAGAATGTAACTTAAGGAAAAAATTATATTACGTCAAGTCCAAAATAAATTAGCAACACTTCTACTCTTTTCTAAGTTTTAAAACTCAAGCAAGCATCAGCTCGAGAAATTGCACTCAATTAACACAGCGTACCCAGTCTTTTATTTTACATTATAAAAGAGCTACATACTTACATACTTAACTCATCATATACATTTATTGCACCTTATTGACAGATAGTTATAAGAACAAAGTCACATCTTAATTCAACATTGTTATTATGTTATTAAATAGTCTTTACATTAAAACCTAAAGCACATTTAATTTACAATAACGTTGAACTCATTACTTTGTATTTAAATGACCATAAATTAGGTTAGGTAATTAGGTATAGTATAAATAAGTATATTTTATTTTTAATTTACGTTATAAATAAATATTAAATATATCATTGTATCATTGTGTACATGTATGAATATCCGCATAAAGTATAAAAAAAGCTTAAAATCAAAAAAGAAACAATAACAATGCTACACTTATATCAAGTTATAGTTCAGTTACAATACTAAACAACACCACTCAAAAATTCTGTCTTAAGAAGTTGCAAGAAATCTTAAAGCCAAAATTAATAATAATATCGATACTAGGTTCATTTATTATGTAAAGTTAGTTCAGGACATTAACTTTTAACTGTACGGTTCCACCTTAAAAATCTTGCATGAACGTCCTGCTAAAGTTTGAACCTATGAATATCCTTCTTGAGCTAAACTCAACTATTTATTATTTGATTATTTGATCCTGATTTTGCAACAATAACATGAATTTAGTAGTCAGTAGAAGTTAAGTTGTATAATGGCTGTGACTATACTAGCTTTAGTTTAGCATACACTATCCGACTCTCGCTATTCTCTTTAGCTGGTCAGTTATTAATAAAAACTTGTCATTTTGTCTGCCATTGTATTGTCACTGCTGCTGCCTGCCATTTCGTGTACAGCCTATACTATACCAAGTACTATAACTATATATAATTTATATAAATTCATCGAATATCCTAATTTTAAGCCTTATTTAGGCTAATTTTATATGGCTGTAAAACTACATTCACAACTCATCAACATGTAACTTTTTAATTATTTACTAAGTCATACGATACCTGGATTGGAGTATTAGATTTCAGTTTCTAGACAGACACTGATACTATAACGTATGAAAATGATACTACATGCTACATCTAAATCTAAAATCTTTCTACTACGTTCTGACTGACGTTCTTAAATTAAATAATAACTAAATAATTAAAAGATCTTTAATTTTTAGTTTCTACCCGTGTGAGTGCTGTTAAATTTATTTTTCTAGTTTTGATTTTTCCGTTGTCTTCTTTGATTTTAAAATGATTACGTGAACAGGAAACAATTTGCAATGACGCCTTAAGAAAAAAAGGGTTTTTAATCAATTTTGCAATTCTGGATAAATAATTTTCTCAATGTGCACTATGTTGCTAATTATAATGCTAGTGCTATCTTGGATATTCTATTTACACCATTAACACGTGATTACTATAATTACATAGCTAAATACGTGGATTTGATATAGTTGCACTACTAAAATCGTTTAATTGCGTCACATGGCCAATGTCAAAATTGTTTTAATTTATGTAAATACTTAAGTTTTAATCAATTATTAGTTTCAGTTTAAACTAAAAACTTACTACGTTCAGTATTATGACTGTTTACGGTTGTGTCAAAATATGACTCGTAGTTCTTAACCCGCGTTGCCTGTGTTTCTTGTACGTTAAGTCCCTTACTATTGCCATTGTAATCATCCAACGTATCTATTGTAGTAATTTGCTTTCCATTTTTAGACAACTGCGACAAAGCTAAATTTAAAGAACATTTTTTTGAGCTTAGAGTATCAAAGAAGAAATAAGCACACACTGGATCAAGATTTGAAAAACCCTCTACAAAGCATTAGGCAGGTTGTTGGATGGCAAAATCATCTACATATGAAAAATACTCACAGGGAATGGATTAAACATGACTTATTTAAAGTTCTCTAAAGTTTATAATTATGATATAGTGTCATTTTTGAACGTGCATTACAACCGTTTTTCAACTTTTGGAGGCCACTCTGACCCTGCTAGGTCACTTAAAAGTGAAAACTAAAAAATATTCCAATTTTTACCAAATTCAGTATATTCATGCAAATATACATGCAGATGTAAAATATTACGTGATACTTTTGACAATGACCTGGTAACCTTTTAAGGTTAACTATGTCAAATCAATAGGAACAAAACTAGTCACAAGCAATTAATGAAAAATGCGCCTAGATTTTTGAAAAATCTTAGTTTAGTACAGGTTTTGACTCTAATCAGTTTCGTCAACAGCAGCAAAAACCTTCTACTGATAAGATTTAGGTTTATCAAAGTTAAATGTCATTGCTTGACTCAAAACCAACAATGCCCAAGAATTACAAAGAATTAGAACTATTTTTAGTTTTTAATGCTGATTATTTTATAACATTGCGTAAAAGCAATCAGAACAATAGTTCAAGATTTCTTAGAGATGAAGAGTCACCAAAACCAAATACAGTCAATTTACATACATTAAGCATTTGCAAGGTTTTTTAAGCCTTCATGACTTCATCAATTCTAAAGACTTAAGCACATGATTAATAGCAGCCCTAAAAGTTACATAGAAGTTTTAATTTGCCGCGTTGTTATTTTAAATTTAGTGCTTGTGAATTGAGAAGGACCTGTGGAGCAAACTACAAACCGTTTAAACGTATACACTCAATTTAATTTATTATGACTCTGAACTACAGCTTGTTAAAGAATTCAAAAGTTTTAAGTTTCCGCCATTCGTAAAATTTTCTTGTCTTTGAATATGGTAAAAACAAACTACAAAAGGACGACCATAAATCAAATAATAATTTTGGCTACAAAGCCAAAAAATCCAAAAACAATATATAAAGACAATTTATTCAAAGATAAACTTGACACTGTCCTCCAATGAGGATAGCCTAAGAGACTCAGTATACGTAACAGAAAGTGTTAGACATAAAAATGCAATTTATGTTTGTATATTTAGGAATTAGTCTTGAAATTAGGTTCATGTAGAATATAAATGATGAACACATATTTGCACCGATTTCTTGAGAACTAATGTTACTATATCCTCAATCAGTGTACTTGGTAGACATTGAGATTTTAAGAAATCCACGAAGAACTTAGAAATGGTACCTCTAGCACCGATATGAAGTCCTATGACCTGAATATCATCAAGGCCTAATTTGTCTTGAAAATATGGTATGCATGGATCATAATGGGATTTTTTCTCTTGATTAACTGACTCTGCTTGATTTACATCGTTTTGCTCCATTCTAATTGTTGGATCCAAAATAAATCCTTTCCGCGATTTCTGGTTGTAAGCAATAATGTCCACTCGTTTGGGGCCGTTGCCAGTAAATTCGGCCAGTACATTAGAATTATGCTTGACTTTGAACTTTATTGGAATGTCCTGCACACTGTGACAAAACAAGAAATGATGTGCATAAAAAAACTGTACATTGGAGTAAGCTTTAGTCAGACAATAAATTAATAATTTGTTGTGATTATTATTTGATATTTATGTGGCATTAAATTTTTCTTTCTTTAAATCAATATTGTACTGTAAACCATGGCCTCCAATAAGCCTTCAAGTAAAATTCACATTGCCTTGACGGGATTACCATTAAATCATGCACATAAAATGTAGTTTTTGTGTGCTTTGAAAATATTTAAGGTTAGGACGTTTGGTGACTCTTGATCTAAACTTACTTAAATTTCGTTCGTAAAGTATTTTCATTTTATTCGAAGACACGTTTAGCGTGAAACAGTATTTGGAAATTAAAAGTTTTGTATGATTTGTGTTTCTGTGTAAAAAGCGTATC
>JAQFZE010001130.1:0-19644 GCA_034695245.1 Dicyrtomina saundersi | reverse complement strand
TCATGTAAAATATCAAATACATGCCCAATAATTACATCTATAGGCATTTAATGCATTTGATGATGAATACAAGTTATTAGAAGTAAAATACACTGTGACTGAAAAGACTAAACAGTGAATACGTATTTACAAGCACTCCCCAACATGGGATATACTTACTGCAACGAAATCTTAAGATTTCAAAGTTGAATTTCATTTAACTCGCCCATTCCAAATCCGAAGTGAAATCCAAATCGCGGAGTATATATACTCAAAGGGAAATCCGAATCTTAAGAGTCCAATTCCAAATCACATTTGGCCACAGAGGTCACAAATGGCCTTCAGATTTCACGAAATCTTAGGATTTGGGATTTGGTGAATTCCAAATCCAATTCCAAAGTGAAATCTGAATATGTGCCCAGTTCGCACTGAAATTCTATTCCAAATCTTTGTAGTGTACACAGGCCATAAAAGATACTATCCCTAGTTGCAAGCACTCGTATTTATGTCAGTCCTTTTCGGCTTTAGCTACTTCACAACAGATTTTGGATTTAGCAACGAACTGCTAACTGTGAAGTACAAACAAGTAATAATAGCATAATAGCATTGCATTGCATACCACTACCCTATTCAACCTTATAAACCTTCTTTAAAGCAATCACAATTTAAACAAATGTATCAAAGGATATTTGTTCACACTTCATACCCCTGATGCTAATGGAAGAAATATTTCACTCAGGAAGACATTAAATATATCGCTTCCTGTCCTGTAGGCTCAAACAAAATAGTTAATTGTCGACCGTATTTTACTTAAATCCAAACATGAGAGTACCGAGCTCAAAAGTAACAAAACTATGATGTTGATGACTTATTAATTGCATGTATATGTGTAATGTGTACAAGTAGTACAATAAAATCTTACCTTGCTTCTAGTACTCTTCTTGCGTAAAACCTTCTTCTTTCCGCGAGTTAATGGAGTTTTTCCTTTGCTTCGATTCCCGTTCCTAGTTGCAGGGTGATTTGCAGTGTCATCTTCGCTGTTCTCTTTAGAACTCTTTCCCCTGCTTGAACACCAATCCGACCATGCCCTCCTAGTCGTTGGACCAACAATTACTCCTCCTGTATCATCACTTTCGTCCATTTCGTTGTCTACGTCATTCTCATTCTGATCCTTAGAATTAGAATTTCTTGAATCATTCGAGCTGGAATCTAAAGCTTTTACTCCATTGTTCTTCCCATTTGCTATAAATAAACAATCACTTCGTATTACAAACAACAAAGATTTAAAACAAGAATTTATGAGAGACAAAATTAATACTGACTTAAATATTTTCCCCTTCCTCTGCCTAAGGAATTTTCTTCGTCTCTTTCAGCTCTTGTCCCTGTTTTCATTTTTGAAAAATACCTCTCCAGTTTAGTACGGTCTATGATGTGAAGATAATAGGAGACCGGTTTGTTCGTCCATGAAACTGACCCAAGAGTTGGTTTTAACTCGCTTACATGGATTATAGTCCCAATGTCAGTGAGATTTCTTTCAGTAATTCTAAAGTTCAAAGGGCAGAATGACTTAGATGATACAATTCTTGCTCCGTCTTTTAAATCAGCAAACCGTTCTTTTAACTGGTGATCCACATTTGGACCAAAAGCGAAGTTATTAACGAATACGATTGACGCTTGAGTGATACGTTCCCGCATACTGTCTTGCAAAAAATCCCCTTTTAATAATGTGTACTCCCCGTGCTTCTTTCCGTACCAACGCATCCACTTGCGAAAATGATGATCCATTTCCTGTAATAATAATAATCATACTTTTAATAATTTTCTAACGGAATCAGGGAGAAGTGGTTATTGTTTTAGCACATAGAAAATACTATTAAAATTAATAAGGCTAATTACCACAGCGTAACTGGAAGGAACTTCAGCCTTTTCGATACCCAGACAAATTTGACATTTTGTACTGGCAGCCATCTGAAGGACAACTTGACCTACACCGGATCCCAGGTCAATGAACACATCCTCTTCGGTGATTGCGATCTGGTCGATCATTTGACAAACCAAATCGTACGACGTTTCTCCATACACTTCGGGTGAAAACGGTTCATACTGATTTAACCTTTCGGGATCAATAACAGCTAGGTTATACACTTGCTGAATTATATGACGAAGCATTCCCCTGGACGGCCGCTTGTTCAATCTTTGTGCAGGTTTTGACGTTCCTTTTTCCTAAAAAATACACGTTAATAACACTTAATTCATTATGTACGAACAATACGAGTAGACAAACGTACAAAGCCAACGAGAAATTGACGAATAATACAAGTTTTTGTTTTTATTCTGATTATGCAATTACAAATAGGTAATACAACGCTAGGAAGAGTAGTCCAAAATAACGTAGTTTTTTCCTTGGAACCTCATTTAAACAACAAAGGCAAGTAGGACTTCACCTTGCATTTGCCGCAAATTTCAACAACTATCTAAACGAGGAGGCACAAGCAATAACAAAACAAACTTTTTTAGAATTTTTAGCATTACGTAAACGACGAAAAGCTTCCTATTCATGTCAAAAGACGCATATCAATTCTTTTTTTCTTTTTTCTTCCGTAGCCCAGACCTAGACCATGCCATTTAACATACATCGTCGATATTGTTTGTATATTAGAAACTGAGCATGCTATGCATTTTTTATGTTGGTTTTAGCTGTAACGTGCACACTGTTTGCAAGCTTTTCGCCGTTTACGTAAAATGTTACAAAAATTCAAAAGTATTTTGGCGCCAATCTTGTGCACAGATTTTGAAACTTTCCCTGCTGTATTCACAATTCACAGATCATAAGTTGCAATAAAAAAAAATCATCACAAGTTTTCACTAATGTTGACTGTGGTCATTTCTGCCCGTCATTTTATTTTCGCCTCTAAGAAACAATGTGCAAGTGGAGCATAAGCAAGAAAATATTTCTCTCCATTTTAGGTTTTTAGAAATTAGTGTGAGCCAGAACCAGTAGTAATCCTGTTTAGATTATTAGGTATCATTTTGTGGGGTCCGGAGTTATTGTGGCAACATAGAATTAATAACCTGCTTTTGCAGTGAACAGGAAACAGGTGAACACAATTTTAAACATGTCTAGCTTGTTTTTAGAAAAAGGAATTTGTGGAAGTCGTAATCTATGTATTGTTTATGTCGGCTGACATGGATCTATGTACTTAAGTTGCAGTCTGTGTCTGTGGCATCTAGTTATTTTGGGCATAGCTGACTGAAATATGCAGAATTATCACAACAAATATTTAGTTCATTTATTAATATTTATAATTTCATACGATATCTATGCACATATCTACACGAGTGTTGCAAAATGTTAGTGGTGTTGGTGACTCCGAAACCTCCAACTTTGGTAGGGGGTCTAATATAAAAATATAAAGCAGACGCATAGATGGGTAGGAGCATGGATGAGGTTAGAATGGGAAGATCTAGAAATTTAATTGTCTTACAAAAATAGTGATAAACAAACAATTTGCTGAATTAAATGAGTTTGCAATTTCTAATCATCCACCTACAAGCCTGCGTACTGAATATTATTTGGCGTAACGTCGGCAATCGGCAAACTAATATCAGTTCCACGAATTGTCGGTTTGGGGAAATATCTGACGGCTGTACGCCCTCGACGTTTCGTTCCTTTTCGTCAGACCCACAACCTCCTGTACTAGGTTTCAAAAAGTATAGCTACTTCATCATTCATCCATTCTTGGATGAGGTAGTAAAATCCTCTAACAACAAGTTACTACCTAAGCTACTACCCTAGACCCTAGGGTAACTCCAGATTCAATGTTTTGTTATTCTACAGGACTAATTGACAAGCCAATTCATATTTACTACCATATATTGCACGTACCCAGGGAAAATTTATTGATCAACAAGAGAGAAGTAGAAAAGCTTACCAGTTGTAAAATGGAATCAATAGCTCGATTGTAACGTTCACAAAGTCCTTTCATGCTGTCATAATTCATTCCGTCGTAATCGTTAAGAACGTTAGTCTCCATGGCCTGCTTCAACTCAGGGAAATCTTCGCATACCCATCTGAAACACAAAATCGAGAACTTTAATCTTAGTAACTCCAAGCAGAATAAACTTTCAATGAAGCTTTTGTATCCGAATGTTAAAATAATTTCTTGTTAGAATCATGATGCCACAGAAATTTTGGAATCACAAGTTTACCACCCACAAAGTCAACTTTGGATTTTGGGCTCCGTGGGACTGAACTGAATGTTATGTATTCTTACATATGGATGTGATATGGACGGAACTACCACATCTCTTCAAAAATTCTCAATGATACATAATAACAAGATATTTTTCATCTAATAACAATTGTATTCATCTAGTTGGTACAGAGACAATACATAATATAGTTGGTGAAGAATTCCAATATGTTCTACACTTCTGGGTTATGATCATGGCAGTATGCAACATATAAGACAACAATCACAGAGACTGAACTGCATCGAACTTAAAACGTTTGTTGGTGCAATTGATTGCACCCTAGCCTAGTAGTTACTAAATCCTTGTTGTAAATTATTCGAAGTGTCATGTCAGTCTAGAAGTAGAAGTGGGTGAAATGTATTTTTAAATTCATAAAACTGTCCTCCGATGGAACACATTGTCTCACCAAGCTTGCAGTAGGCACTAAATTCACCCTACCATTCCTAGTACCAAACAGTTCCTTATATTCTAGCTTACACTCAGACCCAAAACGTGAGTGCAATTCATTTCATACTAAGAACCTTCACTAGCTTCCCATTTTCTTTGAGGGGTAAAACTTAAGAATAGAAACTCATAGAATACATGACAGCCTTTGCTTATCTGTACATAACATACCTTAACTAACTTTATTACACTCAGGTGGTGGTGGCTGTTTCCTTTCATTTTTACTAAGCATGCAGAAAAGGATCAAGATACTTTATAGCGTAGAACCTAATTGTAAACCTACACTTAAGAACGACTGGGGTTACAAGCAATGAATGTTGTAAACCTTTTATCCATTTAGCCGCAGCAAAGAAAAACTACATCCCCAGATAAATATTATTTCATTTACTAATTATTAAAAGTAGACACTGTTCAACACGCCGAGATTACAAGAATTCCTTCTAAAAAGCTGGCCATCTAGTTTAATGCAGTTGACATGCACCCTCTCCTAATTATGCGTATTATTATATAAGTCGAAGCCAGAAAGAACTATCCAAAATAAAACAAGTCAGGAGCCCACGGTTACCCCGAAAAACCACCTATTCCCAACTGTCTCTTAAGACCTTCCTGGATTTGTGGCTTGTGGCGATGCTAAATTCTAGGCCCTCCTGTCCGGCCGAAGGTCGACTATGTTACAAGGGTAGGCCTACTAGATTTAGAACCCTTATTCTGGCAAAATTGGAGGTTTCAGGGTATGGATCACGGTCATCACAAACTATTGTCAGTTCTGTCAGTAGTACGACGCTTAAAATTAAATTAAAAGTTATTGATATTGAAAATCTTTTTTAGTAACCCTCTAGGCGGTTGTAGGACACTTTCCCCCGCGGACATTATCCTCCCGGACATTTTTCCCCCAGGCAGTAACCCCGGACGTTTTCCCCCCGTGCCCTTATTTAAGATGCTAATATGCATATTGTTATACTATAAAGTGATGATTTATTAAATGCTTTACTCACAAATAGAATTCAATCTAAAATTTATTAATCCTTAAACGAGATCTGCGTAGTGAAACATGAAATATAAATTCAAAAACCTAGAGAAGGATTTTGAAAAAAGCAGCTTAGATCATATAATAGTATTCTTTAAAGTTAATAGTTTTGCAAACTTAAAATTTCGTAAAATATATGTATATACCTACTACACTGTTTCTTCCATGTGCCTAAAAATGCTGTACATGTGTATGCTGACATCGTACAAAATGCCTAGTTACAAGATAGGAGGTGATAAGACAGTGAAGAACTCAACTATTTAAATCATTAATAATGGTAAGGTATAGCTCTAAACATAAAAACTTCCTTGGGTATTATAAAATAATTCAAAAAGTAAAAATTGCTATGTAAATCTTGCACTGTCGTAAAAATACTATAAACTAAGCATTAAGTGTACTTGTCTATACCATTAGTTTCATTTTGGGACGCAGGAAAATGCCCGGGGTTATTGCATGGGGGGAAAATGTCCGGGGGGATAAAGTCCGGGGGAAACTGTCCGGGGGGAAAATGACCGTATACCCTCTAGGCACCAAAATTTACACTACAAAGATACATAGGTAGTAACGGTATGACACTCTAAAATTAGAAACAATAAACACATGAGATGAGAGTATCACCTTCCCGCCTCCCCTTGTTACTGATATGGGTTTAAAATTGTCTGCAGTTCGTAAAATTATTTAAGGACGAGTAAAGACATGAATCTTTGACAGTAAGGAATTTCTTCCGTGTACATAAACGGATACTGAGAGATCGAGGCGAATAAAACTCAATAAAAATAAGATCCTGAATACACTACTTTTTGATATATACATGTATTATTATACACACATTAGATTTAAAGACTTACCTGATAGTTTCAGCGATTTCGTAGGCTCCGTCGTGTCGATCCTGCGAATAAAAAATAATTATTATGTATTAGGTATTAAGTATTAAGATGCCTTGCAGCATCACAGTATTAATTCATTGTGGCTCTACGCAAAACCGACGAGTTTTGAAAAACGGGACACGCTGAATCCGACGCATTAAAAAACCGAAACCGATACTAAAATTTTCTAAATGAGCTCTTCCTTGTCCGCAAAGGAGTCCGCCAAGGTGGCATACTCTTCCCATACTTGTTTGCTCTTTACATGGACTCACTATACCTGTCGTTTAAGCCACCAACCTGGGCACATGGCTATGATAGATGTGTGTGTCGATAATATTCTTTACGCAGACGATGTCTGCCTGTTACCAACATCTTATTTGCACTCACTCAACTGCCGTTTGAAGATCTTTGAAGATTTTGCGGATTCTCATCACCTGTCTTTCAATCCATTGAAAACTCATATGCAAGCATTTCTACCCTCATAGATCAACGAGGGGAGTTTCATGCGCTCAGTAATTCAGGCAGTCAAACTACAAGACGAAAACAGGGTGAAATACCTAGCATACGAGACTCAGAAAAAATCGCCTTACAATAAAGACAAGCTGAGTGATGCCGCGGAAATTGAAAAAAGAACAAGAGAGCCATACCTTGCAACCTCCACATTTCTCAGGGGGTCAAAAAATCCCTTTTTTATCAAATTTTAGGGGGGTCAAAATTAGGTTCAAAACCAAAGCATAAAAGCCTTGTTGCAGGTTGGGCAACAAGAATTTTTTGTATTAAGAGTTAAGCAATACGTAAATGGAAAAACGTTTTTTGAACGAAAATTACGCTTAAACGCTATTAATAATTAAATTTGATTAGCAACTACGCATTTTATAGCGAAATAGCTCTACCAAAGTCAAATTTTCATCCTGATAAATATCGAACATCATTGGTAGTTTTTAATTTTGTTAATATTCAAAATTCTAAAACATTAGTCATAAGTAATGATTTCTTGCTGTTGGATTATTATACAAAATCAGCGTCTTTTCCCCTACAAAAACACTTGCTTCCGAAATTTCGACTAAAGACTGACATCCAACGAGGATTGAAAAGCGAGTTTTAACATTTACTTAATAACTAAATGTTAACTACAAAACTCAAATAATTCCGGTCGCAAACCTTCAGGTTTAACTCATAAACATTTTGCTAACTGCAATATAAGGTCGTCCGGTTTTATAAACAAAACGTATCATAAACTTCAATCAATATTGAAACTCCTTCCCATTTCCACGGTATAAATACGGACATATTCCGCCCGAACTTTAAAAACAGCCAATATGATCAATTTTAGGTTTAGTTCCTGCAGCCTCCCAGTAAAAATCTACCTTTTCCGTACCTATCTGGCTGTCATCAACAATCTGCTGTTAGTCTCTGGACACCATTAAACGCTGAGTTGTGAGGGATAAAAGTGGCGTACAATGATGCCTTCAAAATTATCTGCAGGTACATAAGAGACTACAGTGCCAGTTTAATGTTTGAAGAGAACGAAACGAACAATCTGGATGAGCTGGTGAACCAAGCCAAGAAATCGCTAGAGAGCCGAATCTGCAACCCAACGAATGCAATTATCCGCATAATTTATAACTGCAATATTTTAACTCAAGTGTGCCTACATTCTGAAGGAAGAGCCTGAAGGAGGAGCAAAAGCCCTCCATAATTAACGAATAATTAAGTATGTAGTAGTAAGTAAATAACTATGCTGGCTATAAGTACTAATAACTATACTACAGTTTGAAACAAACACTCCATATCCTGTTAATCTCTTGATGTGTCGTTCGAAAATATCAATAAATAAATCTCACTCACTGAAAGCTTCAACATTTTAATTGTTTTGAGTTTTTAACTATTGTAATTTCTCCACTAAAAAATCTACTGGAAATAATTCAAACAATCGATGACGTTTCTGTCTATCACGCCATCACAATTAACGTTACCATGAAAGAAGTTACGCCAGAACACTGATTTTAGTGTTGAAAATTGACTAAATAATGGTTATAACCAACCGAGTTGGTTTAGGGTTTTAGTAGTTCTAAAAACCGACAAACCGAACCGACAAAAAACTTCGGATTTTTTCAGTTTTTGGTATACCGAAACCGACTTGCAAACCCTAATCCATTGATCATATATAGATAGATCTAGCATCCTACTTTTTACAAGCGTTGTCCAACTGTCCAACATCCAGTACTGTATTTGTGCTATACCCGGCAAGGGTCTATCCCACGCTGTCCCGGCTGACCTCCCTTTTTTCCCGCATCTCACCTTTTAATGGTGTCCAGAGACTACAGCGGGTTACGTTCGGAAAAGGTTTTAACTGGAAGGCTGAATGAGCTGAACATAGATTTGGTCATATTGGTTCTCTTGTACTGATCCCTTATCAGTCTTATCCCATATATTTGACTGCTTACGTATTTGTATTATGTTACCACAGATATTACTAAATTTTTATTGGATTAAGGGTTCTAATTTTTGGAAATCGGCGACATTTTTACCACAGTGCTGTAGAAATTAGTACAAATTGGTAAAAATCCTTTTCCGAGCAAAACATTGCACATATCTAGTTGTGTCAGTTTGCCATTAATTTTGAGCCAATTTTAGTAGTTTAGGAAGGTACCAAAACGGTAAAGGTATACGGACATTTTCCTCCTGAGCATTTTTCTCCCGGGACATTTTCCTCCCAAATCGTATCGAGGACATTTTGCTCCCAGTATCGAAATCACAAAACTAAAATGAACGAGTGTTCCTTTACTGATATATTTTTGTAGTCACAGATATTCTCATAAATATACAAAATTCATAAGCTGAAGAACGACCTGAACGACGCAAGTTTAGACGCACTTCCCTAACAAAAATTTCAATAAATGGCTGAAGTATGCATATTTCATAATCCACTAATAAGCAATAATTTGAATACATAAATTTACTATATTCAAGCACAAGCTGAGAAAGGAACTCACACTCATACACTTTGTCACTTATTAATTATTGTATTATATACGAATTATTGTAGATTCCAGATGCGTATCAATCAAGTATTGTTTGATGAGATCAGACTACATATTTTGAATAATATTGGCATTGCATTCGTTACTTTTGAATAATAAATATTTAGGTAATTTTTACTTAACAACAAAATGGGGGAAAAGAGAATTTTAGTACTTCCGCTGATGACTCCAGCGTATTTCTGAAAATATCTACGAATCCAAATTTTCTGTAAAGGTACAACTCGTTCATTCTGGTTATGTGATTTTGATACAGGGAGGAAAATGCCCTCGGTACGACTTGGGAGGAAAATGCCCAGGAGGAAAATGTCCAACAACCGCCAAAACAATTCCGCAAGAATTATTTCTCTCTATCTAGTGTAACATTTATTCGAATCGGTCACTAACTTCGGTACTTCGGTTTTATCTTTTATACCCTATTAGAATAGTAGTAACAGTTGGCCCACCAATTACAACCATTAAATCATCTATATTAATATTTTTTAACCAGAATAACAAATGCAGTAAATGCTTATGTTGCCTTCATGAAGTTCTCGAGCCAACCTCAATATGGTGACTAATTTATATTTTTTTAAAATAAATCTAGAAAAATTTGTTTTGTAATGACAATAAAGACATTGAATATCGATGAAGCTTTAAGTTAACTATCAACTTTTACTTTCTGAGAACAATCGAAATTATTATCAACAACATTTTCCTCGCATGATACCAATATAAATCGAATATGATTGACAAAATGGAAACAGCGACTTACGATTAGTCGTGCTGTAATCTGAACTTTCTGAAAACGTCTTTATCAATTATTACTGCACTCGTATACTTCTGTATTTCTGATTTTTATAATAAGCAAAGCAAAACAGTAATAATGTAATGAATACATGCTGAGTATTGCTGAGCCATATAGCTGTTGGGTGTTGTTATATAAGACAATAATTAAAGTTTATAATTAATTTTAATTATATATACATTTAAATACACAATCATATATATAATTTTTAATGTATTTTTGGCAAGCTTCTTTTAGTCGCAGGAAACTTGAGAATTTGAATAATTAATTAACTTTTATACATACGGAATAAACGACATCTTATCTTTTTTATAATATATTAAACCACAATATCTGAAGTACCTATCGACATCATTTTAATCCCTAAACTTTACTTGCTGTAATCCCTATTAATATCCGAGCAAATTAGTGCGGCCTTTCAAAAGCATAAATTATCCAATTACTATTATTTGTGTTCATTTTGCAAAATTATTTGTTTGACTATAAATAAAAATATTAAACTGTTGAAACAACCAATACACTATTTTACCGCATCAACACGTCCTGGAATACTATTTAGTTGTAATTATAAATACATATTACAGATCAAGGTCGCCTGAGTTATTACAAGGATAGCTCAACCAACATCTATAAATTAAAAATTTCTGATCACAGGAGCATGGAAAAAGACTTTCTACACGCTTTAACATAGTCAACAGTAAATCTAGATTAGTGCCATAATATTCCCAGGGTATTACAGTATTGTAAATTACAATTATTGTAATAGCAAATTGTATTTTCTGCAATGTGTTCTAAGTCGCTATTCTACACCATAATCGTTTATCTACATGATGGTTATTATAATTATATGTCATCAATTAATCTTAACTAGTGGTCAATTATACAATTCCAAACGCACGAATTGTAACAGTATTGTAATTTACAATACATAACTTCATGTTGTATTACAAAAATGTTACGCTTTGTTGCCTTTGTTTCTCAAATATCATAATTAATTTGTGAATGATGTGTTCTTGTTCTTACGGTGTCTTTATGACAAGCGTAATAGCAGAGCCAGTTGTAAATAAATATTTACTTTCTCTCTTTATTTACAATGCTTTACGACATTTTTCATACAATAGTTTTACAAAATTATGGCACTAATCTAAACTACCGGTTATGCTTTGAGTATTTTCCTGTCGATATAAAATAAAATGCTTTTAGAAACTGACTTTTTGTAGTTCAAGTTCATAAACGATAGTCAAAAGAAGCTTTAGAATTCATCAATTTCGTACATACAGATACAGAAAAATATTACGAATGGAACTAAACAAAACTTGTAAGGCATCAAATGTCAAGGAGCAATGTTTTCTGGTTAGCAAAATAAAAATGAAACTTATTCACATCCCTCTGTCAAAAGTCAAAAATCTTATAAAATTGAGTGAACTCAACTCTGGAACACTAGAACCATTGAAAATGAAAATAAAGGTATGGGCTGACCCTCCTGAAAAATATTTTTGCATCTATAAATTTTGACCCCCTCGAAGTCCCGTAATGCTAAAGGGATAGGTCAGCTTTTTTTTACCCCCCTCCCTGGCAAAGTTGGGGGTTTCAGGGTATGATAAAGGTGCGAAAAGTTAATATAACGTGAAAAGCAGATAATTTTAACGCTTGACAAAGAGGTTTAAAAAATAATACAAAATAACAGAGATGCTTGCATATATAATAAATATATTAGGGGAAAAATATTGTATAATCATATAATATTCATTCATATAATATGAATGTATCTCTTAGTTAATCTTAAACTGTTCATTTCAACAACTAATTAAATTGTGGCTGATGTGATGTGTTTTGTTTTTAATACTGTCTTAATGGCAAGCGTTATAGTAGCGCTAGTCGCCAGACGTAAATAAAACTTCACTTTCTCATTTGATTTGCCTACGACTTCGACAGCTGTAAGCTGTAAATTAATGGAAAGTCAAAAGTAAGATAAGGATGGAACTATCCCTTAATTCATAATTGTTAACTTCCGGATGAGTTCATACTTCCTAATGCATGTAAAAACGCGCGTTCACGGTTGACGGTCAACAACGGTGTGCACAAACAGTAAAAAAAAATACATCAAATTCGAAAAATTGTAAAAACGAAGCGAAACTGAAGTACCTACCTAAAAAATATTTTGTCATGTCCTCATACCATTTGTTCTTAACATAACATTTAATTGTCATTTAAAAACACGGATCAGAACAAGAAAATAGCACTTTTATTTTCTTCTTTAATCGATAACAGGCAGGTATTAAACAAACAAAGCCCGTATCATGCAGGTAGCGTAATCACAAATTGCTCTGAATCTAAAACTAACACTGAATATTATTTATCTAAAAGAAAAATTGAAACTGATGATGGAAGATGGAATGATGAACGATCGCAGTTTATTTACAGACACACTGTTTAGTAACATTATAACTTATCAGCGGCATCCGCCCAAATCTTTTTTGTCTCACGAGTGAGCAGTGAATCACAATAGTGCAAGAAAAATATTAAAAATTCATTTGCTAATTATATCATATTAATTAACAGCAATTTCAAATTTTTTAAAAAGATCATTATTTTATAACTCGAATTCACGAATGTCATGGATGAGTTGAGTAAAGTTAGAGATTATAAATTTATATTTTAGACGTTATAATAATATTATATGAACAGATTCAACATTTGACATTTGTCAGTACTGAACATCCAACAACAAATAAATTATGTAACTAGCCATACATACCACAGCTAAAAGCGGAGAACGCTAACACACATAATAATAGAAAAATAACCGCAAAACGAACCTTTCCAGATCCATGGGTCAGAGGCCATTTGTACACAACCGCTTCGGCCCCAGCAGGGCTATGAAGTCTAAGTTCATTATTAGCCATCTTTAATCAAATTCAACAAATAAATCATCCAAATCGGAACAAAATCAAAAACACTTTCAGCTCCTTCACTTCACTACTTCACTTCCACTTCCACTGCTTTAAGCCATGCAACAGCAAGAGCAACCACGAAACAACAAAATTGAAAAAAAATTAGAAATTTTTATCACACCATTTTTACTCAAAATTTCCGAGATGGATTCCACTAAAATGAATAATATATTCTAACTTATTATCCGATCACACTGTAGTTCACTCACAATGACCATGATTTTCAAAAACTGTCAATTTAACACGTCAGAATCCAAAATATTTTACGAAAATTCATGGTTGGCTGGAGTGAACTGCCGACTACACGCCATTAAGCCGTAACCTGCACTGTCTATTTACTCGAGTTCATCGTTTTCCATTTTTTTCTCAGCAACCTCACCCCGCCGCCGCGACATTCAATGCACTCTTCCGATCCGCCAAACGAGACCCTCCCTCCGTGAAGCAAAGCTAGTGCAGATTTGGGTAGGTTCCGTGCACCGAATCCAATCCAGAATGTAATTCCTATCACAGGACACACCTACCTTTAAGCAGCAACATAACAATATATATTCAATACTACGGAAATAAATGCGGGAATTTTGAGGATGAATCCTTCGCTTTTACTCAACTTTGTACGGACTGTAAATAAACTACTCGCGGAACGAATAGTTTTGAGGAATTTGTAGGCGGAGCACACTGTGCAAAATCATATGCAAACTCGCCCTCCGGTACTTCTATATTATTCTTGTGGCTCTGCATAATATGTCTCGTTTGCTCCGTTGCAGGTTGCACTGCGTGCTACGCTCACACGCATCTCCTCAATTAAAATCTAGAATGGAAGAGAATCTCGAAAAGAAAGCCTTTCTTGAAGTTCAACTCATCCACGGTCGCAGCGCTTCCAACCCACCGCAACCCATCTGCTCATCTTCATATTCACAGAGATGGCACCGGCAAGATCTTATTATTCAATTCCTTTATTTGGGACGTCAGCAGGATGACAATGAGCAGATCAAAACAGAGTAAGAGAAGGAACACGTATTATGTCAGAAATGCTTAGAAATTTTGGGACCCACCCACCTCTATTTCCATCACCTTAACCACCGCCTTTACTGGCTATCTTTAGCATCATTTCAAAAAACCACAACCCACCCAAGTACCTGACGTAATATGTGTCTCTCCCCAAAGGTTCAATTCGGGGGCAACGCACAAGCCATATAGATAGACATTTAAAAATTAGTGGCTGTTCTTTTGGGCATTTCGGCAGCAGAAAACATTGTGTTTGATATTCCAAAAAGTAGGAAAGATATTGTTATAGGTTATAGCGTATGTATACGCACGACAATAATATATTACTAACTAGTATTTAAGTATATTACGTTTACATTAAAATACATTGAGCTAGGTACTTCAGTTATTAAGTTATTCACATTAAGCATCAAGTTAAAAGGAATACAATGGTTGTATAATTTAGTATTTATTGTTTTTATTAATTGCAAAAATGTGTGGAATGCCGAATGATCCCTTATTTGAAGCTTGAAAGACTAAAATAAATGGCATTTTAATATGGCGTCCATTTAAATGTAATGTTTTCAAAAAATTCCTATTCGCTTGATGTTTTAAGCCAATAATATATTTCTGAAATGATCTTTTAAGTATGTAATACTTATTGGGCTGCATGTAGGGTGACGGCATGGTTCATAGTAGTGCACTGAAATTGTGAATTGTTATTGTTATTGTGATTTCATATTGTGATTGTTTGCACATTGTATTCACAATTACAATATCAAATTGTTATTGTAATTCGTTTGTATTACAATAACAATAACAATACAATTATTACAATTTGTTATTTTAGAAGTTAATGAATGGCAGACGGTAGAAAAAAACGCTTAAAAATTTCAACTAAAGTAGATTTACACATTAGTATATTTGAATTATACTGTTTTACTTATTTTTCCTTTTCTAATTGATGCAAACTCACGATGAGATGCGTTATAATATTATTGGATCTTTCTGTCGATACTATTTTTACCAGTAAATAATTCATATTGTATTAATAATTACCAGATTGTCCAGAATGCACTAAAAATGATAATACTAGTATTATGGAACTTAAAAAGTGAAGTTTAGCTTAGCGAAGCTTATTTTGTAAAGCAACATATTTGACTTTCGGCATATTTTTTAAAATTTTTCTCGCAATTTAAAACAAGTATAGAATGTATAGGAACTAACATTAGGAAGAGTGACGGCACTATTTCCTATTTTAATTTTTACAGCGATGCTGGTCTAAAATGACAGAAGACAGAAAGAAAGAAGATTAATCAAGATAGCAAGCGTTAATTGTACTTTGAAAAGTTATAGTCGCTTGGAGTAGTATTTTATGCACCACGGGCCATGGCTATATGGCGTTATAACAAAAGAATCCGGCGCTTTGCGCCGGATTTGTCGACCGGGGGCCCAAAGTAGATGCTGAGCTTACAGCGCAATTTGGCTTTAATAAAATAGTAGAACCCTATTGTGGCAACGCTCAAATTGTGATAGCGCCTAACTCACCTCTCACCTCTCCTACTTGAATTTCTAATTTTATTAACTCACAGTTTTATCATTTTGGCGGGACGGCATAAAGCTAAAATAGGTTGGAAAAAATTTTAAAGTTGTAATACGGGTACCTAAAAGTATGACTTTTGAAGGACGTCACGTAAGGGCGACTCCTAACTATCTATAACTCATTTACGTATGTGCATGACATAAAGCAGAAATATGTTGGAAAAAGTTTTGAGGTTGTAAAGAGGGTACTTAAAACTATGATATTTGAAAGACGTCGTTTATGGACGACCCCTCACTACCTATGTCCGTGTGTGCATGGCATACAACTAAAATATGTTGGAAAAAATGTTGAAAATTTTCAATCATGATGAATTCTTCTCTGTAAATTGAAGACTCTTGGTTTGACTTTACGAATACATTTGGATTTCAAAATGTTTTGATAACGTTGCAATTAGTAGTAGCCTCTGTTAGGGTTAAGGGTTCTTGGTAAAGGGAGTTATTTATGGCCTTCAAGGGGACAAATCATGCAAGTATGCGAGGTTATTTACGCCTTCAAGGGGACAAATCATGCAAGTATGCGAAGTTATTTATGGCCTTCAAGGGGACAAATCATATAAGTATGTGAGGTTATTTATGGACTTACAGGGGACAAATTATGCAAAATGTTATTAAGGACGGTATTTTAAGCCGTCGAGGGTACGAATCACATTGTATCTTCCTAGCTTCTCCAAGGGGTTCCACATATTTACAACCCGGACAATTGCTACCCACACATTTACGATCCGGACACTTGCTACCCAGAACCAAACCTAGGACATTTTTGCTACCCATAACCTAGGACATTTGCTCCCAATAACCTAGGACATTTGCTACCCACGATTAAACCTAGGAAATTTGCTACTCATGTACAAAAAATGAAACTTCACATCGCTTAAAAGGATATCCAAACATTTTATTATAATAATCTCGTCTAAATAACGTCTTTCTTATCATGGCAGCATTGCTAGCAAGACAGAAAGATGAAGATCTGATGAATGATTCCATACTACTTAATTTGCAAGTATTTCACTATCTAAGTTTTTCAAATGTCCTAGGTTTGACCGTTGGTAGCAAATATCCGGGTCGCAATTGTGAGGGTATCAAATGTTAGGCTTGACAGGTGTCCCGGAAAACGCGGGACTGTCCGGAAATGGAGGGTCGTGTCCCGCGTCCCGCCGAAGGGTTCACCGGACGCAAAATGTCCCGGAATTGAATGTTGCTAGAAATTTAATGCAGTTGAAAAACTCATTGATCGTATTTGCTATTTAATGTTACTCAATTGGCCTCTGAGATCTATTTTCTAGTTACCTTTCTAAACAATCGAGTACTTATATTTACAAAACATTTTCTTTACCGCGTTTATTCAACTAATGAGCTTCTTGTGTTTTTAGTCCGAACTATATGAATAATTTTATACTGACATTTACACCGCAAAAATTAAGAATACCTCACAATTCGAACACTTAGCAAACTAGTAATTATTACACTTCTAATCATATTATTGCTATTCTGTTAATTTTTCGTGCATCCTGCTAACGTGTTCTACACCTGCTAAGAAAGTGAAGAGCGTTTTGAAAAAAAGAAGTTTCAAGAAGAAGCAGATCAGTTTTTTAAAACCGTATTGAATACTTTTAGAGGTATGTCAATTTTACAACTAGAGAACGTCAATTGTAGTATGAAATTCAAAACGGTATTGGAGCCTCCCAAAAAAATAGGGAATAGCATACCTAAAGATTCAAAACATTCCAGGGGTAGATAAAATGATGATCCCATTTTGTTTTAAAAAAAGAGTCCGTCTGCCTACCTGTCTTCCTTTTGTATGAAAGACGCTACAGGTCGCATTTTAAACTGATTTCATTCAAACAACTTCTAAATGTTCACAAATGCGATGTAGATGGCCGGTATTGTTTTTGATTATCTATTTCGTAAATTCGCAATTAAGTGAACCAACTATCAAACTTTTTACACTTGAATTCGGCTACATATAAAAACCGTCGATTTTCATGTATTTCTGTCTGTCTCGCTGTCGGTCCGTAAGTCGTAGGCTACAGCTCGCATTTCTCAACTGATTTGATTCAATCAACTTTTAGATACTTACAAATGAGAAAGAAATGTGATTCATTTTTTTCTGTTGGGATCGCACATATCGTTTTTCCGCAATTATCAGTTTTATGGAGTAATTTTTTTTTAAATCTCTAACTTTTAAAAATTTGTAGACAGAAATAGGTACATTACAGTAACTTCGTTTAGGGGCCTAACCAAAATGGCGCCTTACAAGTTGAGGTCACTTTGAAAAAATCCGGCGCGAAGAGCCTGATTTGTTTACCGTGGGCCCGAAGTAGATGCTGAGCTTATTGCGAATTGGGTTGATCACTTTTAGCGCCGGTAATAGTGTGGGTACGAGCGGGCTTGTTGAGGAGAATGCAAGTACGTGTGGGCTAGGTACAAGTTTTGGTAATACGAGTTGGCGGGGTAGATATGATGCTAGTACAATTTGACTCGGTTACAGCAGCACAGGTTAAAGTTGGCTGCGTACGAGAGGTACGATACGAGTGGGATTGGTAAAAATAGCGCCAGTAGCCGTAGGCTAGGTACGAGTTTATCTGGTACTAGTGGGTAGGGTACGATTAAGCTAGGCAAGAATAATGCCGGTTTGAGTGCCCTAGGTACGATGTACGATGCCCTAGGTAAGTGATAAAATATAAATTAGCAGCCCACTTTGCATTAAACATGTAACGAAAAAACCATATCCCTGTGTATACACCACAGGTTTTAGAGGCTGGGCTTTAGCTTATTAGCATCTATTAAAATAATTTTGCTTATATGTCTGCCTGCTGGTCGGTACATCTTTAGGCAGTACGAAAAAGGTCTGTAAAACGATTTTCTTCAAATGGGTTTAAAACGACCATAAATGCAAGTACCAAAGCTTTTTCTACTTACCCCACTTGTACTGGTATGATACAAGATACGGTAAGATACACAGACGAAGGGGGTTAAGGGTTAAGGGTTACCCCCTGGTTTCTGTCCTCAATAACAACATAATCTCACGGCAATCTAGCGCTACAGTGGACGATAGACACCATTTTCAATCAACCATGCGTTTGCATCTGGCAAGAGTAACTTGCGTCCTGCTCTCCACTGACTTGCAGTATGACATCCACGTCAGGTGCTTGTCCATTACAACACCCAAATACCTAACCGTTCGCCGGATGTCCAGGATCATGCCCCGATACCTCACAGGTTTGGGACTGATGTTGGTATTCCTGGTGAACAGAATCAACTCAGTCTTTTCAGCATTAAAGCGCAGTCCTGCTCCCACAAACCATTCACTAATGATATCCAAATCATCAATGACCCGATGTGAGAGTGTGCGGAGACCCTTTGAAGCACACCTGTATCATCAGAATACCCTTGTGACAGGGTAGACGACGCTCTTTGTTTAAGTCGAGTAAAACGACTATCCATAACATGATTTTACAGTAGAGGTGATAAGGCTCCTCTAATGTCGACAAAAGCAGCCCGATCCATCTGTTCGGAATCAATCTTTATCTCAAATCTTTTAATCAAATCTTTAGTTCCTGCTCTATAGTGCTTTGGATGATTTCGCTCTAACTAGTAGTTACTGTCCTCGCGGACCACATAGAGCAATTGCCAATTAGTACACCTGTGAGTTGCCGCGCATGCTCTTTACGAACGGCCTGCCCACCGTATAACAGTATACAAATTT
>JAQFZE010001129.1:0-19651 GCA_034695245.1 Dicyrtomina saundersi | reverse complement strand
AAACCTGTTAGCGTGATCTTAGTAGATTGTAGTTAAGTTTTTTTTAACCGTGTATTACTACACTGCCGTCACACTCGTCAAGATTACTGTCACCATTTTTTAACCTCGAACCCGGTGAATGCACTATCCGGTGAAAGGCGCACCCGGTGGATGCACTAGCCGGTGAACTTTTTGCCGGTGAATACACTCCCGGTGAACACACTGGGAATCAGCAAAATACAATAAGCTTTGGTATATGAGTAGGGAATGTCCTAGGTTTTGCCCTGAGTAGGAAACGTAATGGGTTTGAAATATCCGGGTGGAAAATGTCCTATTCAATCAAAACCATGAGGCAGGCTGCAGTTGCCTGCACATGTTTCGATTTTTTCCCGACTGAGTGGTTAATGAATTACATGGGTGATAAAGGTATATTACTAGTTATACTTATACATTGTATCTACCTAGTTTTTGTTACTCATATTATCAGGAAACCTACGTATTTAGAATAAGAACATTGAATTAAGCAGAAATCTTTTTAGCTATGCTCTTGACTCCCGAAATCAAATTATAAAATTGGTCTAACAATAAATGTCCTTGGTACTCCAGAATATTGAATGTAAACACTGTAAATAGTAGGGTATCCTCCACCTACCTACTTATATTCAATCCTCAGAGTTGTGTCGATAATAATTAATAAAGAGCCAAGAAATGTCAATATTAATTCGCATATGTATACTTAACGTAGTTTTTCATTGATTTGTCTTCCAGTGGACAATCTATAGTTTACATATTTCTACCGGTGTATTTCAAATGGAGTGAGGCACCTATATAAATATGTATTTATTAATGTCCTACGATTCGATTGGCATTGAGAAGGACCCGAACCGAATTCAAGGGTTAATTATACGCTATGCCGGCTATGCATAATCGCTTGTCAATATCGAAACATTGACAGCATATAAGTATACTTACTACAGTCTAAAGATATGAGAAGTGATAATATGATATCAAACTCGTTGTCGTTAATGGGACGATAAAAAAAACGGAAAAGACCAATGACAAGGTTGTCAAGGTAAAAATTAACTTACCGTATATCCTATAATAGCACACGCGTACGCGTTGGTCGCGTACTATTTAAACTGGACTAGTGGGACCTCTCAGACCCGAATACTATAACATACCCGCGTGCTAAATTACATTCTATGAAAATGATTTCCAGCCTTCAGCTTGAAAACAACGTGATAATCAAAGCGGATAATTTATTGTTAAATAGATTTTAATATTTCTAATTAAATATAAATATGCAGCTTTTCTAATACGGTATTCAGACGCCCGTACTATAACAGACCATCGTAGCATTTCAGACCCGCACATTATTATAGGAAATAATCGGTAACTATTAATTCTTGCTGACTTAATGAAAGCATATACTTATGTATGCTTCTAAAACGGATGTTAAAAGTTATAAGTCTACTTCATCCATATAGCCAATACTTTTAACTGAATCAAAATTCTGAGTAGCATCGGAAATTCACATTTTTAGCGTACCTGCTTTTTTGTGTGATCATAATTTTATTGCTATTTTTTGATAGGTATTATTACTTCTGTACTTTCATATTATATCTTTTCATGTAAATTATTAGTTGCAGAGAGCCGGAGGATTAAAATCAAGAGAAACTACCCATAAAAATGAACGTAGGTACATACAATTTTTATTTTGTGCTACTTAATTCATGGTGACTTGAAGAACGAAATTAATAGTAAAAAGTATCCAATATTTTAAATATGATGGAGGCATAAAACCTTATATATGTGCACACCACGCCATGAAACTTCGACACAACAGAGAATGACAGAGATACACTTGATCATTATTGACAAACAAGTAATTATGTTTTTCAACAATACCTTTTGATGGCAACCTTCTCCCCAGTATCAATTCTCTGACCAAGAACAACGGATCCATAGGTACCATCACCCAACGGCCCCAAAGTTTTGTAACGATTCATAATAACCATTGAAAAGCCTTCTTTCCCACACATGTACGCAACAGAACAGGAGCAGAAACACAAAGGTTTTATTTTTTAGTTTAATTTTCAACCCCCAACTCAATCCTGATTAAATACCCTGTCGTCACAATGAATCTTCTTAAACCTCGTGTCAATAAGATGTTTGCTTTTATTCATCGCTTAACTATTTTATTTTGTACCAATGCAACCAGTAAGGAACTATTGAAATTTCGAACTTTTATATTACAATAAAAAATAAAATACACTACACCACCGGACCTAATGCACGTTCACACAAGAGTAAAACTGGGATTTAATTCACATGGTATCCTCAAATTTGAAATTTCGGGAGTTATTTGGCACGATTCGTTTAAATTCTTCAGACAAAAAATAAAATATGTATACGTGTCAAATACAAAACAAGAAACGAATGTTTGATAGTTGTTGTTGCTTGATCGCAAATGCTACACTAACTCGTTTGACTCATACTTCTCCAATCCATGCCACGATGCTGTCCAATCTTGTACGGGTTTAATTATGTTTGTCAACGGGGTAACCAAGTAACCCGAAAATCGATCTGCGTTATATACGGTGAGCAGCCCAGCAACCATAATAATAATGACAGTGCCTTTACCTTGCATGATTCTAAGATAGGTGCACATGATATAGTCGTGCCACTGAATTGAAAGGGTAGGCTGTCATATTTGTGCATATAGAATTATTACCGGAATACATTCCTAGAATTTTATTTCATGGTTACGTTACGGCTTATCCAACGGAGATAAGTACTATAGACGGGGCACTAAAACGATTTTTAACAAACATGAATATTATACATAAATGCTCTACCTGACATGACAGGACCAATACAGACGTTAACGACACTTGAGTTTGATAGCCTTTTTACGACATAAAACAAGGAAAGCAGAACCTGAATGAATACTTTCCTTCCCACTATTACCACACGATTCCTGTCAAAACAAGACTATTTTTTGAATGATTATTAGTGAATTTAATCAGTGAGCTTGTGAGTTATACAATATGCTATAGGCCCATACGATTACGACTTAAACAAAAACTATAGGTAATTCGGTTTCAGTATTAAAAACATTTTGAGTGTATGTTAACTATTCTAAACGAGACAGGTTTATTAAACTTCAATTAATTAGCAGTGATAAAAGACCTTAAATGGATTTATTTTAGATGCTAATGAGCGACTCGGCGAAGAGTATTTACCTTTTTACTGTACATTTTGCATTCGAAATTTACAGAACATAATTAGACAAACAATAATCTGACACCATAATTATGGTAGATGAAACGTAATTACAGACGAGAATGGATTATATATTTAAAATATTGCCATAAGTTTGCTCTATTTGCATTATGACGCTGATTAGTGCACTAAATGTTGTGGACTAGATGAAGGTTCTAGGACTAATTTTAACAATTCACATTATGTATATTCGACGGAATTTATACCATTACAACAGCTTACAAAATAATGCAAAGAAAAGTGTAAGGAAGGGTTTATAATCAAATATTCTATATATAAATTTCTAAAAAAAATCAGTTGGAGCATTTAACACAAGACATCCAAAGGTCCAGGAAAACTAGTAATGCCATCGTACAGTGAACTGGAGCTAGTACTACCTGAGTTGGACGAGTCGGACCATGGAGAATTATCCTGCTCCCGCATATTTTGACGGGTGGGGTTCATCAGAGACTGAGGTGTGAAAGTTGGTTGGCGTGGACTATGGGAAACACAAAACTTGAGAGGACTTTGACACACATGTGGGACGCCACTCGCAGCAAGACGAACTTTGGCGGTGTAAGTTCCAGGCTCCTGAGGTCGAAAACAATAAACGTATCGTAGCTCCTTGCCATGATCATCACAGTCAATTCGCATCTGAACGGGTACTATGTAGTTACCAGGACCTGTCACCGTTACCACAAAATGAATAGGTCTAAAAAGTATCTTTCCCGGTTGAGGTTCCAGCACGAAGATGGACATACAAGGAACAGTACGATGACAAGTCTGCGCCTTAGCTTTGGTGATAAAATTAGACGGGATCAACTGGGACCACAATGGTTCAGTCAAAAATGACTTAGGAACTAACTGTTTGTTTTTAAATTCAAGATCATCCTCCGGTGAATTCGAATTGTTCGTTAAATCCATTAGTTCACTTGACGTTGGAATGAATGCTGTTCGTAATGGACTAATCTGGATAGTATTTCTGCTTTTTTTCTTAAATGCTTGGACTCCATTGATCATCACCGGCGGCTCACTCCTTCGCTTCATTGGTTTCTTCCAAGGTGCAGTTGGTGGTGCTGGAAAATACACGTCTTCTAGTTTTTCCTTTTCCTCCGGTTCGTTACACAGGGGTAAGCTCGTTACAACCTTTAATTTATGAATTTATTATTTTCAAGCTTAAAAGTAAGATTAAGACACACGCATATGTATTGAAGAGATCATACGTTCTGAAATTTTCCTATCAAGTACAAGCTTGTATAAAGATTTAAATTCAATTAAAACAATCAAACGACCTTCCAAGGTGCATGCGTCCCCGTGATGACGGCTGATACGGGATATTCGAACTGAGGAACGTTAAAAAAATTTATTGTTCCATCAGGAAGATGACCAGGAACTCCAGGAGCGGTGTAGAAGACAGAAACCGCTTGAGGAAACTGCTGTACAGTTGGAGCCATAAATGTCAATCGGGATGGTTCGAAACTTGGCATAATACAGACGGTTTTCACAAATTAATATAGTTAATAGTTAATTTTCACAAATTAATATATAGTTAATAATAATAATAATACACAAACTCCATAAATTATAAAAAAAGGTTTTCGCTTTAGGCAAAAACATTTAGTGTGAATGAGAAAGGTTTCTTCAACGACGTTCCTAATTCTAGAAATCTCGCTAATAAATTAATTTTCAAAACAAAACTATATAAATGCTAAATTTTCCGGGTGAGAAATTTTCTTTACATGCAGTCAGTGCGGATAAACTCTTTGTTCTACGGTGCAATCATTTAACCTATTGGAGGTCACATAAAATGTCTCACTTCTCACGTTCTCACCATCTCATACTCTGAGTACGTACATTTTTCATTGTTATTTACTCATCCAATCATTTTTGAATTTTACATTTTTAAGCTTTACTATTTGCTAGATGGGACAAAATCATGAACGGGAAATATGATTTATGATGATATACAATGCTATAAGTAGTACTTACATTTTCCTTCACTATTTACTTACTTCACGCCGCTGCTGCTGCGCGTAACGACGTAACAAAGGAGACAAAATCGTCACTGTCACTTGAGCTTTTGGTTCATAAAAATAATATAAAATCTCAATGCATTCAATATTCAATCTATCTCTGTATTCTTTATCTCAAATCTCAACTTATTCTAAACTCAGACTGTCTGGTTTTGGTGGTCTGAGGTCTGTACCATTCAACAGTTTCCTTCCTTCTTAATCCCCTATTTTTATGTAACTCAATTTTCCGATTTCATAATTTTGTGAACTTCCAACACAATTTTACAATATTTATTTTACATGCGCAATAAACCAATTATTGCAATGAAGATAACAGGTATTGGTAACAGTATTTATTATGTTTTATGTAACCTTGGCACTTCATTTCACGACAACGCAACGTGGCTAATTCTGAGATCACGGATTTGGGATTGATTATTGATTGTTGTCGGTGCGATGATGTGACTGGTGAAATGGCATGATATGGAGAATGGTGACACGTGACACTGATATTACACTAACATTTAGCGATATTTACTTACACATGTAATACAGATGCTTATTAGTTAGCTTATTACATATTGCATTGCATTGGTGCGAAATTGCATTTTCGACAATTTTGTTTAACCCCTAACTAGTTGCATAATTATTCTATATGATAAATGCATTAATCATAATTAACAGTATAATTAACTAGTAGTTAGTGAAACGAATATGTTTAAAAAAATACAATTTTTAAGTGTATGTAGGTAGATTTGTCTGTCAGAGTATCTGTTAGCTCTCCTGCTATAGCTAATGGACTTGGGCTAATTTCCAATTACTGTACTGTACAAAGTTTGTAAAAGTAAAATTACTGCTTCATAATAGTTATTACCCTTATTTTAATATCCTAGAGTAATTATACAATTAGGGGTTTAACACAAATTGTCGAAAATGCAATTTCAGTACAAGTTGCAAGTGGGAACAGGGTCTTGGAGACTTGAAAACTGTTTGTCCTGCCCGAGCTTCAACATGCCTGCCAGATGCAAGCTGCCATTCCGGTGTCAAGTTTTACTTATGCAATAAGAAATGAAACAATTCATCACTAGGGCTGGCGCTGGCATAGGAGAAACTCACACAGCTACTAAACTCACACAACTACACTAAAAGAGTTATATTTTTTGTGGTTTAATGTTGATTGCTTTATTCTAACATTTAATTAGGGCATGTGGGTATAAAATTAAAGGGCATTATTTTATTTTGCTGTACTTATGCCCTAAACATGCACGAGTAAGGTTAAGTAGTCTAATAAATTGACATGTGCACTTTCCAGTGAAGCTCGCATTGCCCCAATAATGATCCTTCTCTTGTCTTCTAAATAAAATTGGGTTTTTATCACATAATTAGGTATGTATAGGTAATATTGGGGGAATAAGTATAGAACAGAATTATTTTAAATTATTCATTGATTTTATTTCTATTTATGAAGATAATCCTACTAAACAGTGTGTTTCTGGTTGAGCAAATTACAAAGCTCGTGTCAATTATAGGCGCGAGTACTGTCCTGCTATCCTTTAAAATTATTGATGCATATATTTACAAAAAAAGTGTCCCCACCAACTTTTTAAACGGCAAAGAACATTAGTAAGTATATGATAAATATTTAAAGTATATCTCCTCGAGATTAAAGGTTTCTTATGATTTTATTTAGATACCTAATATAATATCAAGGTGTAGGTGGTATATGTACCTAGGTGGTATTTAACCCAACTATTGCATTATGTACGTTACCTATGGCATATATATTATGAAATTTTGTGAGATGTTTGGTTTCTTGCATCAACTCACAAAGATTTGAATTCCTTTAGGCCTGAAGATGTAATTTTAATGGATGCAATGATATTATGATAATGATGGCTTTTAATGGATTAGAAAGAAATGCTTCTCGCTAGAAGATGCAGAACAGGTCAAAGAACGGAGAGTTTTGTATTTACGTAAGTACTTGACTTGAATTTATTATATTGAAAATCAGCGGAAATGCCGCTCAAGCTCCCAATAATTGTCAAGAAATAACCTCCCATATGCTCACAAATCACAGCAATAATGAACTGAAGGTACAGGAAACGAAATCATAAATAATTTGCGATACACAAAAAGGCAAGTATTATAAACTGTTATTTATTTTACTGCTTAAAATGGCTTAAGTATATAATATTTTTCGGAGCCATGGCCAATTTTATGTAAGCATGAATTGTGCTATGAAGCTCATGCACACCAAATATTTTTCTTTTTACGAAAATTTAACAATATTTATTTATTTTTGAATAAAGAATCCTGGTGACCAAATTGCGTCCATCAGAGAATCGGAGCTAGAGCTGCGTATAGTCCGCATGTTTATTACTACTTTTTACGTTTGGAGCAAACTGAGTAAAAAACCTTGAAATTTTTCGCATGTCGAATAATTTTAGAACAAGTTTATAGAATTAATGTTTACCGCTGAAAATACATATGTTTCATTTCTGAATTAAAATAGATACTTTCCGAAGTGCCCCAATGCAGTTCGATCATTTACTACATACTACATGCACTATACAGTATAGGCTACGTTTTAAAAATACCCCCCTCCGTAAGTAGTAACAATATATACGGCACTGAATCTTATTGTTCTTGGATAGTGACCGTTGACAGTAGATAAGTTGTGGTTGTCTTATCAGTATGGAAATACAAATCAAGAATTGACGAGGTAATTTTAAGTTAAGAACTAATAATTAGTGGCACAATTACTAGTGTTAGCATCTTCCGGACAAAATTTCTTCAAGTCGAAAGTCAATATTTTGTTGTTGAAGAATCGTAAATGTTTATACTCTAAGTTTGAATTAATCAATACTCAATACTAACGATAATCAACAACTCCAAACCAAAACACTAACATTTTTTCTGTTTAAGTTAGACTTAAAAATAATAACTATTTTTTACCCTAGTCGCCAAAAAACTATTTTGAAACAAAAATGAGCGATTAATTTATGATTCTAAATCACAATGTATTATTTCTTTTAGCATGTTCCACAAAAAATCTGCAGTCGTGGACGGGGCAGTTCGACATCACTTAGTTTATGCAGTACTAATTTATTATATTTCTCGATTTTCAAACTATCGGTACAATTCATGCTTTTAAAGAATTATTTTTAAAAATTATAATAAGTACCAACGTATGTACCTATAAAATCTAATCTAAAAAACCCGTGGAATAATACTAAAATACTGACAACAGGAAATAAGTTGTCCTTAGGAAGAAAATACATCTCCAAATAACAATTTATATATTTATGTTCACGCGAAAATCACATGGGAAACTACTCTTTACCACTTAAATAATCGTCATTAGTGAGCAACTAATCAGATTGAATTAAAACTATTAATAACTCTATATACTATAATTAAAATTTAAAATTACGGCTACTTGATTTAAAATTTACTACATTGTGTAACGTAATTTGTTAGTTAAGTAGCTAGTAAGAAATTGTTGGAAACATGCACGGCATCAATAAACGAGCTTTACATTACCCCACTGCTGCGAAGTAACGAACGCTACACACTACTTACAATATAACAGCGTCATAAAGATGAACTAGATTGAATAATTTATAATAATCTGAATCTGAATAACATTAACATAACAGCTGAAGAACCTTTTTGAAATCTTAATTTAGTATTTAATTATTATTAAGTCGCACTTTCAATTGAGGGCTGAACAGTCTCCTTATCTTCACCACAAGAATCTGATGATGGCTCCGGCTCCGGCGTGAAAAATGATCTCGGAGTATTGTAAACTGTACACCACAATGGACCAGAAGCTGTTGCTCGTCCATTCCAACTCCATCCATTAGGAATAGCGATGTGATTCAGACCTTCATCCACCGTGCCTCTGTCATCTAAAATAGTATAAAATAAAATAAAAGTATGAAAGAGTTTCCACATATTTCTTCCGATCTCTGTCACAGTAAGAACTAAAGGCAACGCGAACAATTCACTACTAAATGTGGCAAACTCACCAGTTAAAAAGCATTTTAACTCCGAAGTGATCCACAGGCTGCATGGCGAATTTTCGTATTCTTTATCATTGTCATTTGTGGGATCGGGAAAAATCCTTTCCAAGTCCGTTAGGTTCCCCAGTCCTAGAAACAAAACAAAATTATCGATGGCTTAGTGTATTTGTATTTGTACTGTGCTTCACACAGAAACTGTCAAATGCATATATACATATTATACAATAAAATTATAATATTATATAATAATCAGTATATTGTACTAAACTAAATGTAGCTTGTAACTAAAAGCTCATAAACTGTAAATTAAAATTGATTTCCAACCTTTCTGGGCATGCTGCGCATTAAAGTACCCCATTATGAGTGCTCCATCAGTTTCCTTTACAAGGGACTTGATCGAGTCCATCACATCCTCTTGATTATTAGGACTTTGTACGTGACCGTTAGTATAAGAATTTCCTTTCTCAGATGATGCTGAGAGCACATTTATTAAAACCCAGCTGGAGTGCTTGACCTATCAAAAATAGAAACACATCTTCGTTACTATATTATACTACAGACTCCAGCAGAACATCAAGCCAATATAATGATGACTATTGATTTTCCACCGCCTTTGGTATGTTCCACACAGGTGCACCACTATATAGATATATCTTATAATCTTGTTATAGCTTCATTCCGGGATGTGGGGATGAGCAACGTAGTAATAGTACCGTAAAGTTTATTATTTTCTTTGAACTTTTTCTACCATCATTGTACAGTAACTGCAATTTCAAACTTACTTTGACTCGGAAAACAGCAAATTGCCAAAGACTTCCATTTTGAATCGGTTTGAAGGCATCAGATTCCAGTACGGAGATCTCATCGATTTGGTCCGTATTGTATAAAATTCCTAAATGATGAGTTTCCTGTCAGTGGAAGAGGAGATCAGGTAAATGTTATGTAGCATAAAAACTTGTAACTAGTAAGTGATACCATTTTTTTGAACAGATTTAACGAGCAAAAGAGCAATAAAACGTTTAACTATTTTTAGTTAAGTATATAAGTTACTGCAATAAAAAAAAGCGCAGAAGAGTGTTAATGAAGAAGGAAGCTGCAAATCGGATCGTAACTTACATTTTTATAGTGTAGAGAACTATTGTGTAAAACGCTCTTCCATGATCCACGTTGCCCTTGCCATTCTCGATTTTTGGGAAGCGTTGGCTCATTCAGCTCGTGGCAAATCTGTAAAGCATAACAAATCAAAATTTAACGGTTTTAAATAAGGTATAGTAGTGTGACTGTTTACCAAGTACCTAAAGATTAATTTTAATGTAATTAGTATGAAGCGCTGAATTCTTTAATGTTTAGAGTACATACTAATAAATAAACATTTACTGATTTCTTTACAGCCATGGTTAATCATCTCTACAAACAACCAATTATTGATTGTTTACAATCAAGACTTGCTAAGGTTCTATGAAACCATCAATATAAGCCCTTTTCCTTTTCATGAAGCCAAGGAAGACAAAACAATCTACATGTGAGTTCCTTTTAAGCTGCCCAGTTTTTGTCAAACTGTGTGAGCACAAATAAAAGTGCTGAAACTGTCTTTTCACTTTTCGGACAAAATGTAATCGGACATAAAAAATTTTCGACATCCGATATTTTTAAAAAGTACTTACGTACAAAAGACATTCGTACACAAGACAAAGGACCAAGCAAAAGCTGCATGCGCATGCAATCACTCGGTAAAAATGTACGATACGTTAGTTAGATAGTTATATGCGCCTAGTATGAAACGGTTTTAAAGAATGATTTCGAAAGGATTTTGGCATTTGTTTGGCACCAAAACTAACCTTACTGCATAGCCAACCTTTACTCATTATACTTAAAAATATTTACCTAGGCTACGCGCATCCCACTACTGTATCATGTCGTTTTCAGAATTTGTGGATTAAAAGAATGTATTCTGCACACGCACACGGTCCCTAAACTATACTATACATCGTTGAATAATGAAATCGAAACTGACAGCATGGAATGTACACAACTTGGCAATTTTATAATTTGATTTTTATAATTAAAATATATGCATTTAAGTACTTTGAGAGTCTTTCTAGTTTTATTCTATTTGAACGTTGCATACACATGCATATTTGCAATTTGGTTAATTCGGTTAACCAAATCGGTTAAGTAAGTACTTTTGGCAGAACTACTTTCTATGATTAAAATATATAGGTGAAATACAACTAAGCATTATACTTACCGTTTCCAAAGCTTTTTTGTCACAAATTTCTTGACAGGCAATAATTGAAAAACTGAAATAACAATAAAAATGGAGGTTAAATAAAAACAATGATTTGTATTTGTAGATCTTACAAGGATGAAAAGATTGTAATTTTCATGTTATGACTAGCAGATTCTGTTTTCCCATCGGTTATCGAGTAAATATATATGAAGGGAAGGGGAACAAACGAGCATGAGGGATAACAGAGGTAAAAACATGACTACATGTGTATAGTTACCATGGGGACAGCTTTTATGTGGTCTTACCCATTTTCAAGTATAGTGCGTGTGATAACTTCTAGGACACCAGGATTACTAATTTTTGCTGCTGTAAGGTTATCAAGATTCCAAGTGGCGACTCTGTATGCTGGGATGCAGTTGTGTGTGAAATTGAAATTGGAAGATCGACGCGGACGAGTAGTTTTAACAGACATTAGCTCATAAATGGCTCTCAAATCTTGAATTTGCGATTGCAAACAATTTTTATTTTTAGCACCAATAATATCACTGTCTTCATCTTCTACTATTGGGCAAGGTTTCACACCCAATGGCAAAGAATTCCCCTTAATCTGACCTGTTTTGTTCACACACAAAAATAATGTTATTCTTATCTATGTATACCTAAGTATGTATCCTAAAATCTTAATTCCTAAAATTTGCAATAGTATATAGTAATGGAATCTAAAAATGATAAATGCGGTAGGTAGACAAGAAAAAATAGTTACTCACTTCTTGAAGAGACATGGCTTTCACTTCGGGATACAGGAGACCGAGATGCATTTGACTGTATCGACAATTTCTCAGACTCGAAATCTTCAGTAGTGAAATACATACGAATGGCTCCTAGTCTTTTATAACTGATACCTACGTTTTTCAACTCATCCACAGACTTGAACAGGCCTTTTCTGTCTCTGTATGTAATTATTCTAGCTGCCAGTGCTTGATTAATTCCATTAACTGCCATCAGGTCAAATATTGTTGCTGTGTTCACATTTATAATTTTCATTGCGGGCCGAAGACGTGGGATGGTTGATTCTATGGTGCTTGGAATACTATCTATTGATGGTGATTTCGATGACGCTCGACTGCCATCATGTATCACAAAAACAAAGGAGTTTCATTTTAATGTAATTACGTGAGATATTTGCTGAAAACTTCATAAAAAGATGCATGCATTTGCAACAATTGGCAAGGTTTATCTACAATTATAAATTTTTCACCTCAAAACCTTTCTCCTGTTGATGCATATTTCGGGTCGAATAAAATCTAGTTTTGTGGCCCCCATGCCCGAAACCAGTGCTAAATCTTCCACCTTCCGGAAACCGCCTATAGCTTGGCGATGGTTAATTATATTACGTGCCAAAGTTCTGTTGACACCAGGAAGAGTCATTAGCTCTTCTTCCGTCGCCCCGTTGACATTAAGGAGCTCCACCTGAAATAATAGAGCATTAAAATTAAGATTGAAATGGAAACGATGTACATACATACATCATATGTACACGAAATTGTCATCATCGGTAATATCATCAAAAGGTAATAATTCTGGTAACCTAAACCAAAAACCTAACATAAAATAACATAACATGCCAAACTAGTCCGACATAGCTATATATCTATAAATCATTATTACTTCCTAAACTTCCCGATTAAATTTTACCAAGGTATCCCTACAAGTGCCAATTATTTAGTAACGTGTGTTTCTATGAATAATAAATCGAATAATGATGTCTACAATCGATGAACTACAGTGTATCAAATATTGATAGTAGAATTTGCCAACACCTGCAGTTGCAGTAACATTATAGGGTTACCTAAGCACACACACAAGGTACTCACAACCATGAAAAGGAAGAAATATATATTTTGATCAAATCGAACATTAAATACTTGGCCAAGTTAATGAATGACTCTGGCATTGAATGAGGGAAGAAATGCAAAGAAGAAAAATCGACAAATATTAGACCGTATATACTGGGAATTGACTGCCACATGAAACGAAGTCAGTAGGCAAATGATGTTATTTTATAAAGGAGGACGATTATAAAAAGTAACTAAAATTCAAGGCTAAAGTTCAATCAGTTATTAACTCATGTATTTTTTTAAATGTTAATAAGCAAGTTAGATTAATCGTTAGAATCGGTAGACCTCAAATGACCCTGTATCCTGCTTAGCACTGAGCAATGTCAGTGTTTTTTAATAAAATTATCTAACCATCAACAATAACAATAATAGTGTTAAAGTACCTAATCAAGTAATCCATATGTCATACTTGACAATCATGTGTCGTAGGTAGATATCCAGCTAAAAGCGCTAAAGAAAAACAGGTTTTGCACCACCAAAACCATAATAATTATGTTAATGTAAGCTTCGTTTGCTTCCTGATTTCCTGTCCTATCCTATTATTTTTATGTGTGAAGCTTAGAATATAATACATTCTAATATTCACCCATTATATTATGCTAATACTTACTAAAGCATACTAAACTATTAACTGTAGCACAATAATAATAGTAATAGTATATATGTTTCTCTAAATAAATTTTACTCAGAAAAATACATGCAAAGGAAATAAATGTGTAATACCTGTTATTTTTTGTTTTGCATTTATTTATATTACCATCGATTTTTGAATTCTATAATTACTATTATCTAGCAATACTTATTGTCAACAGTAGCGCTAAGTATAGATATGTAGCATTGTGGCATGCACGATTAAAATAGCAAAATGATGAAATAATGTACAACGAACCTTAATGTCATTATCATTGATACTGAATGATGCGCTAATGGATCCTCTACGTTTCTTCCACCGTCTTTTTCGAAAGAGTGAAGTTAAAGATGCCGTGGACCTCTTGTGCTTTAGATAGGAACTGGAACGGATGTTTGTTGAGGACATTTCATCAAGCCCACCACCTCCACTTTTACCGTTACCGTTTCCAAGGGGCAGAGGCACAGTTTCAATTTCTGTTGTCGTTCTCGAAGTAGTGTTCAAACAGTCAACATTGGCAGTCGAACTAGAACGTTGTCCCATGTTATTCCCAGTCGTCGTCGACATGGATATTCGTGCCTTACTGTCCTTCTTGTGAAACTTCCGGCAGGCTCCGCCGAGCAAACGCCGGGGCAGACACACGTGCGAAGACAGTTTCGATAGCTTAGTAATTACCGTCCTTCACCTGTAGTCACAAAATCAATGAAAATTATGTTTAGTTTGATCCGTTTGCAAGTTCACTGGCTCCACTAACTCTACTATCATAGCTGTCAGTGTTACGACAACGACACACGCGTCTGTCTTTCAGAAAATGAGTATGATTTTTTCCGGAATCAGGAAAATAAAATTACTTGCACACGACAAACACGTCGAGTTTAGAATTAGGTTTAAATATTCAGCTATAGGGAGTCAAAACTGGTGTATTATGTCATATCATGTGTGATTATGATGTATGTGTGTAAGTAGACTGTCTCTGTCTCTGTCAGTCGGTTCACTCACTGTTCAATAAGTTTATATAGAATTTGGATTCATTTTCATATTAATTCTATTATGTCAGATGGGATTAAAAATTGCGTTTATTTAACATACATAATATACTACGAATTTCAACAATAAAAACCAAAACGAGATAAAACGAAATGGATATTATTTTGTATAGGATCCAAAAATTATTGTTCCCACTGCCGTAGAATAATATACTTCTGACGCCTTCCTTATGTGCTGAGTTAAGTAGCTAACCGTAGCAGAATTTAAAATATTGCTATGCAAGTAATATTCACAGGTACAGTGCAGTGAAGTATTCCACTTGGATTTGTAAAATAATTTGCCAATAGAATTATTCTGCTCTCGATTTCTGGCTCGTCGTCTTTGACCCCACAAGGACGTATGCAAGTTTGCATACAAATTTTGTGCAAATGGCCTTTGAAGCTGAGCCATTGCTAATAAATGAAAACCTACTTACAAAGAGTGCATAGGTAATTATTATATTGTATGAATTGTATGCTGGCAGAGCCCCACAACAACCTTCCAACTTTTGACTACACGACACGAGTAATTCAAGAATATTGTTGTTACCATTTGCAATTTTCATCGAGAGTACTGTTTTGGCTAATGTAATGAATCCGTGCTGTCCGAAAGTCCACCGAGTAAGATAAGATTAATAGGAGGTATTTTACAATTATTGCCGTTCATCGACAATCTGCTGGATAATGATAATATATAACCCTACCGTAAGGTTCACAACACCAACACCTGCTCATGTAGCATGAACTTGTGCAAGAGTCAACATAACAGTGCGAGAGAATTATATTTGTAGAAGCAATTCATTTTACATCCCACATATTGAATTCTTGCGAGAGTTATATGGTAATGGTTTGACGGTTTGATCTATTTAATCTGAAGACCACGAGTCCCACAACCACTACTCAATAGCCAATTTGGAGAAGTTGCGGTCTCTAGATGCCATTAGATCCTCCATGGTGAAAATTTATTGCTTCTCCTTCAATAAAATCAAAACTTCGGAGCCTCAAGTAAATTGCATCGTGGGGTATAGCAACATATTTTCAAATGACCACACCTATTTTCCCTCCTTCCTTTTCCCATAAATATAATTGTATATGATATCCTTCTTTTATAATATTTAATGTAAAAGAATAGATAAATATTTATTTGTTTGGGTCTGGGCTTTAAAAATAATAATAAAATAACGAACTGATGTGATGAATTGAAATAAAATTCCTGTTTTCGATGTATGTTCAGTCAAAGTCAAAATCTCGTAAAATTATGGCCTACGACTTCCAATAATTATGACTTCCAGCAATTCTCATTCAATTCCCAAAGTCACGTAACTGTATACTAAAGGTATATTTTCGAGAGTACATTTGTTTTGTCTGCACGTCCTCTAACCTAACCTACCTAAGCTACAATATTATAGACTTTTGATTTTGATATAGTTACGAATTTTAGACAAAACCCGCAAATAATTACTTGCATATGAGCATTATAAGGGATGTACAGCAGTACAGCACATATAATTAATTAAAAAATTGGAGTATGTAGTGTGATTTGACATTAGTCCATACACACTCGTATAAGTAACAATATTTTTTACTTTCTTTTTAAACTCGCATTTAAACCATTGTGCCCCTCTACTACATATGCCTAATTATACTTGTATTTTAAGCTAGTCCGTCCTGAACCGAGCACATATTTTATGAATATATGAAAGAAGGTACCTACATATTATGAATTTTATTCGTTTCCTGCAACCACTAAACACCCTTTCAAATTTAAAAGTTATTACTATTATTATCAGCTTATTTATTTTCACTGAACTTAAAAAATTGGATAAACTAAAGTACTTAAGGGTATACTAGTAATTTAAATTTGGACTTTGTTTCCTCTGGAAAAGGATATGAAAATTCTTTCAATGGACTTTGAAGTCAAGTTCCAACGACCTTATATTATCTTTTGGCACTATATTTTATTATTTATTTAAAAATTAAAGGTGGGTATTATAATGTATAATTTATTTGCAATCGTCCCATGTCAGAAGTCAGAATCACGTAACGTATCAGAGTTATGAGAACAGACATGATAGAATGTGTGAAATGCAAAATTTAAATTATTCTACATTACTCACCATCGTGAAGTTCCCCTTGGAAAAGGAATGAATTTTGAAATCACAACTTTATAACTTGAAAATTACACTGCCTGATGAACTACTCACTGGACAAACGGAACTACAACTACAGCTTCCTTCTCCACCTTTATATTTTGCCCCAGCAACCTTTTAATTCTTACCCAATACACGATAAATATGATACTCAATTGCCTATACCAAAAAAAGTTGTGCTAACAGAAAAATCAGAGTTAATAATAACTGTAAGATAGCCCAGCTACACGACTACAAAGCTGTGGCCATGGCTAATTCAAAAAGGGCAGGCTGATAAATGCTAACAGACTTATTATAGTACCTAACATGGGTTTGGTACTGACTGAGATAAATCCTCATGTACGATAACCATACAGAAGATTAGGTTTTATTTCGTTCATAATTTTGTTTACTTTCCATTTATAATTAACACTATTACCATATTACGATCTATTCTATATCCATGGATATAATATCAGAAGATTGGTGTCTATATATACTTGATAAAAACCTAGATTCATGACATTTCCCAATGTCGTTATCTTTCCAACACACATCTTATCTACAAAAATATAACTATCTGTCGTTTTTGTGCCTGTATGTATGTACAATTTGATGGTACTTGTAGGAGATGGCTTAACCTTTAAATAATTATCTGTTTTTAGATCCAAAATCACTTCCCTTCTCAGCCTAAAGCCCCAGTTTTGTGTACACCAAGTAGAAATGTTGTTTAAATTATAAAATTTTAAATAATTGAATCACTTTACTGATTGCCAGTTTGTAAGGAGAGATGAGAGACATATTATATACCCCTATACGTATTAAACTGAGAACAAATGTAGGCGCGAAGTACATCGTACAACGCGAGCTACAATGCCATATCGCTCCTCAAATACCTTTTAATACATTACCAAGCGCACAAGCCAACATCCATTTGTTTCCTTTCCATATTGTTGTGTCTGTCGTTTGTTGGCAATTCTTCGGGAATTTACAAACATTATTGGATTATAACTTTTAAATTTTCCTCAGGCCTCGATTGACGTTTTAAAAAAAAACGACAAACTATACCCAGCGAAGCAGCCTGCGAGCCTAAACTATTCAGAGAGGGGAATGGTACGAAAATGAAACGATCCTATGAGTGAAAGTGTGAATGTGGGTAGTTATTTATATTTAATGCGACAAAAACAAAATTGCACTAACTTTAACCGCAAACAGACTTTACCGTTTGCCTGTATTGCAAGTATTGCCACGCCTTCATGTCAGTCCAATTTCACGTTTCAACATGACACACATTACTATATAGGTATGTATGTGTAAACAAAGGCAGAAAAAAAATACTAAAAATATTATAAAAAATTAGTGTGTATAAGCGAGCTAATAAAATCTCACACTATTTGCTCAGCTTAGTCCTCGCTGATGTCGAATTAGACTTTGACTACACAATAATATTGCATTTTTTGTAGTGAAATGAAATCACTGAAAATTGTCAGTCTAAGTACACAGAGACTACAAACCGTACATGTATATGAGAAAATAAAAATGTTTTTGCATGAATATTTACAAGAGAAAAGTCAATGAAACTAAATATATGGCAGATGTGTATAGAAAAGGGTCAAGTTAAAATTAAAATGCATTTGCGGTAACACACTACCATTACTATTACTATTATTTCTATTTAGGAATTATTTATTTGTGCAACGGACTCTAAACTAAACTAAAACCAATGTTTCACGGTCGTGATTGCATTTTTCACTTCGTTAGTTTTTACATAGATCCCATCGTCAGTAGAACACACTGGCACATTGCGCTAAATGATGAACGATCTAAGCGTATCTACTAACTACATAGTATAGTATATAGTGAATGAGATGAGAGTGAGAGTATATACCTAAATCTAAACGTTGATAAGGAATGATGTTCATGCCCTATTTCTTAGGTACAAGTATATAAAATATGTATATCGTCCATTACTTTACGATGTGGGAAATATTTTGAATGGAAAAGTGAAGCAACTCAGCATTCATTGGAATCAATGAACTGGACAGAGATATCTGCACTCTGCATAGTAATTTTGTAATCAGATTCGGGAAGTAGTCATGCATCACTAAAATCTACAAATGGAAATGGTGAGTATTTTAGACAAGATTATTGTAAGTAATATTGCTAAAACTCTGAATAATAGGATGATCTAAATGGTATTGTAAGGATTCATAAAAGTAAACATCAGACGACGCGATGCTATACAAAATATGACACATTCATGAACATCTACCTACATATTTATTTTATACTCGCTTTGGAACTTTTTTTTTGTTTTTTGGTGTTTCGCTGAACCACATAATATAACCCAGCAAAACTATTTTTGATGAAATCGCAATCGGCTTCATAAAACACTCAACGCTACTAATAGCCAAAATTGTGGTAACTATAACTGTTTACTCCACATCTCAAAGGAAGAGCA
>JAQFZE010001128.1:0-19655 GCA_034695245.1 Dicyrtomina saundersi | reverse complement strand
GTTGGTTGAGAGCAGTACATTTGTATTGATGAACTTGACACTTGAATAAAGATCACTCAAACTCAAACTCAAACTCAATAATCCATATATTATGCTAAAGTTGAAAACTTACACAAAGTTCCTTCACAAGTTTAACATCCTCACCATACTTATGGTATGAATCACAGGCAATGTCCCCGTTACTCTTGTCCTTAATTCGACTGGAATCGGAATGACAAAATCGGTCCCAAATATTCTCGCCCTTGCCTATTAAAGAATCAATAACAAAGAATCAATAAACAAATAAACTCAGGATGAAAAAATGACTATGTTTTACCACATTAAATATATCATTCATAAGTATGATAAAGAAGTGTTTAGTTAAATACACCTTACCATCTTCATTCCACCCGCCTTCAGTCTGGTATGAAGACGAGGCTACACCCCAAAGGAAATTTGGGGGGAAGGCATCGTGGTAAAATTCGTCTTTATTTTCCCCATGAAGTTGAACGTCCTGGTTTTGATTCTGAATATCTGACATTATTATTAAGACGTTGGGTTTAGCTTGAGTTTCGACTTCGACAGATTTTCCAATTCTATCTTCTTTCTTCTTTTCGGATATTGACTCCACAATTCGCTGTGGTTGGAACAAAGTAGTGTTGAAAATTAGCAAAATTTTCCAATCAGTAAGGTAATCCTTCACCTTCACAAATGAATCACTTTTACTGTTGAGTTCAATATATTTACTAATATTAACTCGAACTGCACTAATAGCACTATCACCTAATCCAACTTCAAATTTTACATTATCTGCATTATTATTAGCTTTATCTTCATAACGGCTATTCGATTTCGACTTGGACTCTAAATTCGATGTAGGATTCACAAGTAAACTACCAGTACCAGTACTATTACTACCGTCAGAAAATCTATAGAAATAGTAACCACCAATTTCACGATGACGAGCTTTCTTATCTGCTACAGTGAATTGTGTAGTATGTGCATTAGTATAGGAAATATTATTGTTCAAATAGTTTTCGTTATCATTCAATGACTTTTTCTGACTATTTTGAATCGACTCCTGCTTCGGGATCGCACCTTCCCCTTCAACATCCCCAACCCGCTCAGAATTAGTTAATAATGGTACACTCAACAAAAAATAAAATGTTAAGAAGTAACAGGTAATCAGTTTAATTAATGGTACTAATAAAATGGAGGGGGATTTATTCGATTTATTCTTAGCGTGGTTATTTCCTACATTATTATGAACATTATTTCGAATATTATTTCGATTTATACTTGAAATATTTATATCAGGTACGGGTACGGACACGGACAAGACTGGGCGGTTATTTACTAACCTTGGTTCCACTAATTTAATATCACTGCAGCTGTTTTTCTCGTTGTTGACGTTGACACCATGAAATTTGCATGTGGGACTGCTCAAGTTTTTTTCACCACTTTCAATGGCACTAATAACTAACTGGGATTTGCAAATATGACTATTTGAAACACAGTTATTGCAAAAAACTGAAGGTCTTTCATTTTCGCCGCTCATACAGATGAGCTTCTTGTTGTTGTAGTTGAAATGATAATTGTTAGAGATGCAGTTTGGGATGCATATGTACTCTCTTGGTATGAAATCTTCTTGGTTTGGGTTTTCCCTCGTCCTTTGGCCCTCAAGGAAGAACTCTCCTTCTGTATTTGCGTGCAACGGCATAATTTTTTTTAAGTTTTTTAATTTTTTATTTCTTTTATGTCTGTTTTATTTTTGTTCTGATTCACTTTTTTAGAAATATTTTACTTATCATGCACTTGAGTTTTCAAGGCTGTACTGTGTTTTTTCTAAAAATAACGCACTGAAAAAAATCAATTGTCATTTTTGTTAAGCTTTTACTATACGAAGTACCTGTACTGTACCTAAAGCACATTAATGCAAATTGCGAAAAGTTAATTATATGTAGCACCCGATTTTAAAGATCTCTCAACTATCCCCATGTTCACAGCATTATATTGTTTTTAATTTCAAGGACGCTATTTAATTGTAGAAGCAATGCAAACTGAAATTGAAATCAGCAGTACTGCAGATATAATAAAAATAGTAAAAAGAAACAAATGAATTCGACCACAATTTTATTAATGAATAAATAAAATACTGTTTCACTGCGATCAACTATAATAGTCCGTCAGTTGGATTTTGGATTCGAATTTTCTGTGTTCACACATCCCACTACTTATCGTTAGTGATATATAACACGCTGCTCTTAAATTAAAGCCTTACTTTAATATAAAGCTAAAAACACACACTACTGTAGCTTAACATTATTATTTAATGGATTTATTGATTAAATGAGGATTACACATTGAGACGGCGACTACACGGCTGCGACGGAAATGTTTGGCTTCTCTACAGTTCCAATTCAAATATGTTTCTTTTCTAGTTTAGCATCCTCTTAATCTATTAAAAGCAACTTGCAAAAATTCATATATGAAGTTCTGCAGTTCAAAAAATAAATTAATGTAAAATGCCTTGATACAAAATTAATGCTTTTACACTATATTAGTCTAACTGACAAATTACGTCTTCAAAACTGTGTATAAAAAATTTCATGTTTTATAATTTTTAAATTATTTTCCACATGTGAATGGCACTGTATCTGTATCCTGAGTCCTGTTTGTGTAATAAATTATAGTTAGCATATTTTACACGTTGAACGACTATACAACTAATTCTATGTAATTCAGCTAAGTAAATTGTTATTATTTGCAGTAGCTGCGATTACACGTTGTATAAAACATTTATCAAAGTCCAATACACATCTCTACAATTTCCCAACCACAATTACTTTTACTATAGTTAGCAAACAGAATAAAATGTGTTCGCATCTGTATTTTTTTACGTCGCAATATATAATTATTTTTATGTCTGATTTGAAACTTTAATTTTATTATTCGTATCGTTAATCGTAATCGTTAGTCATCCTATTTCCTAATAACTTTGCCGAATAATAATAAAATTATTATGTGTAGGAATTTGTCATGGGCTTCCGCTTAATTATTTATTGAAGTCGCAATAAAAATGTGTCTATATGATAATGATAATTATGTAGCCAACCTCAAACATATTATACTATACGTCTGCTATGGGTATAGCTGCGCCAATAGCCGTCATTCAGCCATATTACAAAAGCAGAGTGTGAGTGAGTTTAGGTCCAATTAAATAATTATAGTTATTATTTATTGGAGTATGACAAGATTTTGTAATAGTCAATAGTTGTTACAGTAATAATACTAAATGTAAGGTTTTCTGTCATCCCCGTGCTTCAGTACCAGCACTTCCATTTCATTACTTGTCTTTAGCAGATAGGATGCTTTGTCGGCATCAAGTTTCCGCCGTCATAGCGTCGCGTCGCGTCATCCTCGAAATTAACATCAAAATAAAATTTAAGTACTGTGCCGAAGTTATTTTGGTAAAAATTTCTCTACTTTATGATAGGATATTAGTAAAGATGCTAATTACTATAAGGGATTGTCCATAAATTAGTTCATTGGTGAAGTCAGTGGGTCTATACTTGATTACTGTTGACATGCCTTGCTAAAGATAGTGGTTTATTACGCAATGCTTGAGGGGGTGACTTGGGAGTCGGGTGGGTGGGTCGAAAAATAAGAACAATTTAGGTGACATCATTTATGGGCGATCCCTAAGGATGAGTAATTTACTACAAATGCTTACATCAAAACATTGGTAAATTACGCACTTAAATTGTTCCACAACATAATCAATAAAAAATCTTACAAACGTTTGAGCTTCTGATTATTTTGTATGCGTCATTTTTTGATGCCAGTTTTATTTTGCAGTGCACAAAATAGATGGTACGACATATTAAGTAACAAAAAATAGTTTCTGATTTATTTTCTGCTTAAAAATTGAGACTTAAATTAACTTTTACTTTTGGTAGGAAAACCGTTGTCTGAAAATATTTGGGCAAGCGCAGCGGCTGACTGTTTCGGTGTTCGTGCCCGATTCGAGTCAGTGTAGTTCACGTAGTGGACTCCAAATCGCTCACTGAAAATTGAAAATAAAAGCGAAAAATGTAATAATCACAATTAGTAGTCGTATTCATACCACAGTACTGCAGTACTGCACACACTTTATACAGCAGATGTAAATTAAATATCTAAGCGTCAAAATGCACTAACGTGTAGCCCGATGACCATTCAAAATTGTCCATGAGACTCCAGGCCGTGTAACTCTGGACATTGCAACCATCAATAGTGACAGCTTTCAACATTTCATTGATGTAAGAGCGGTAGTAGCTAATTCGATCCTCGTCCCCGAGTCCCACAGAGTCCGGGTCACTGTAGCCATTCTCAGTGACGTACAAGGCCGGGTTCCCGTACGTCTCTTTGATCCACACCAGAAGTTTACGGAAGCCCCACGGGACGACCTTGAGCCAAGCTGAGGCAGAGGATGGCCAGGACGGGTCCTTGTAGAAGGCCGTGTCCTGATCGTAGTACCAGCCCAAGTTGGACTCTGACTCATTTCGAATGGTGGGGATGGCAATCTCACTTGTGTAGTGGTTCAGTCCCAAAAAATCCCAGGACCCGTTCAGCTTCGCTTTCCAGGCTTCGTCGAAGACGGGTAAGCGGGACTGGGGCAGACCTTCACTCGCACTTTTCTCCCCGATGTACTTCTTCATCACTTCGGGATAGTCTCCTTTAAAAATTGGGAAGCCCATCCAACCATGCTGTGGAATTTTTTAAATAAATCATCAATATCCAAGTTGACCCATCGAACTTACTCGTGACGTCATTTATTGACGACCCCAAATGGTTGAAATATACTACTCACTTTAAATTGCATAGCTCTCTCTGCAGCATCTACATGATCCGGGTTGGATGGGTCCTCGGGTTCAAACCATCCGGAATTTAAGGAAATGCCCACTTTCCCATTTTGTGTTGGTTTATACGTAGCCTCGTAGTGTCTGTAGGCGTCAGCATGGGCTTTCAATATGTTATGAACGCACACATAGGGGGCCGTTTTGGGCTCCTTGATGCCTGGAGCATGGATTCCGGAAGCGAAGCCATAGAGACAAATGACCCAGACCTCGTTGAACGTAATCCATTTCTTGACCCGGTCACCAAAGTTGTGATAGAGGAGGTCCGCGTAGTCTTTGAAACGAGCGATGGTCGTCTCATTGAGCCAACCACCATCGTCCTGAATTGTTTGAGGGAGGTTCCAGTGGTACAGAGTGATCATGGGCTCGATCCCCTGGGCAATTAGTTCATTGATGAGATTGTTGTAGTACTGCAATCCTTTGGGATTGATGCCTCCGGCCAAAGTCCCCGTGGGGAGGACGCGCGGCCAGCTGACTGAGAAACGGTAGTAATTAGCTCCGATATTTTTTAACAGGGCCACGTCGTCCTTGTACTTGTGGTAGGAGTCACAAGCAACGTCCCCTGTACTCCCATCATCAATCCGCCCGGCTTCATGTGCGAATGTGTCCCAAATCCCAACACCCTTACCTGTAAAAAATGGAATTAATTCTGTTTAGTTCATTAAACTGGGTATTGCATCTGGATAGTAAAAAACATTGAATTTGAAAGGAATGATGCGCTAGTGATGTTAATTTTTAATAAGTGTCGAGCTAATTATGTATTTATTTACCGAATTTTGAAATTTGCTATCAGCGTGTACTTAAGCGTAGTGTGATACTATTATATTTTCCACTTTTAAAAATATTTAAATAGCGCATTTTGCAATTACAATTACGTTTAAATGTCTTGTTTTGCAATTTCAGGAAAGTGTAAATATCGCTTTGGAAATTTCAGAACCGTATAAATTTTGCAATTTTGCGCTGTCAAAAAAGTGTAAATACCACACTTTGCAATTTTCGTAACTTAAATACCACGTTTTACAATTTCAGAAACGCGTAAATATCACATTTTGCATTTCCAATCACGTTTAAATGTTAAATTTTGGAATTTCAGGAACGTGTAAATATGACTTTAGCAATTTCAGAAGAGTTTAAATTTTGCAATTTTGCACTTTTCGTAACGTAAACACCACGTTTTACAATTTCAGAAACGCGTAAATATCACATTCTGCATTTTCAAACACGTTGAAACATTACTTTTTGCAATTTCAGAAATGTGCAAATATCACATATATTGTAATTTCAGGAAAGTGTAAATTTTGCAATTTTGCACTAACAAAAGCCTGTAAATACCACACACACGTTACACTTTTTGAAATGTAAATACCACATTTTGAACTTTCAGAAACGTGCAAATATAACATTTTTTAAATTCAGAGAAGTGTAAAACTCGTACTTTTGACATTTTAAAGTAGATCTAAAATTCTGTAGTTCTATAATAATATCTCGAACTTTAAAGAACGTATAATTTTTTAAGTAATCACAGATTTGCACAAATGATTTTACATATTATGCTATTTCTATCATTACAAAAAAAATCAAAACAGTAAATTTTGAAGCTATAAAAAAATGACAATAAATTCTTGAACGAAGACATTTTTAATTTTCATAATTCATGATCCATAATCCTATATAAATTCAATACACCCTACATCTTTTGAATACTTGAACAATAGAACTTACCGTCCTCATCCCATGCCCCCTCAACCTGATATGCTGCAGTTGCGAAACCCCACTGGAACCCCTCGGGGAAAGTTCCACTTATGCAAACGTCTTCCGCTTTCAGTTGTTTCCATGAGGATATGCTGCACTCGCACAGGGTCCCAAAAATTAGGGCTAACAACATTAACACTTTGCTTATAGTTAGTCTTGGACGAAACATTTTATGTGGAATAGAATGGTACTAACTATACTAAAAGTAGTTATAATTGACATTTAATTTTTTCCACTCTATCCTCTCAGCCACAGCAGCCACTCATATCAAATCTGCGACAATTTATTTGCGATACCGATACCATGTGGATTATTATCCTGCCGTTTTGCCAGAGGGATCGTCCATAAATGGTGTCATCGGTAGGGTGAGTGGTTCTAGTCAGGTATTGATGACATGCCATGTTAAAGATAGCCGTTTATTACGAAACGTTAAAGCAATGACATGGGGGTTGGTAGGTCCCTAAATGTTATAATTTGTGTGACATCATTTACTGACCATCCCATATGCTTATACATTATATAGTTGCCACTTCAGCGTCCAATTTGTAAATGCTCACGTTCGCACTTCACACATTTTATTCATACAATGTGTGGAGTAAATGTATGGAGCACTACATGGAGTATAAAGTGAATCATGAATGCCAGCTTTCAGTAAAAAAAATAAACACAAGGTCAAGTGTGATTACAGTATGTAAATTAATCGTATGTAAACAAAGTTAGAAGATACGCACCTACCTACCTAATAACTCGACGTGTAATTTATGTATTGCTTATAGCCTGTAAATAATGCAAAACTCTAATTGTAAATGAAGAAATTAAATATCACTGAAAGGTATAGTAGATATATAGATATTACTATCTGCTGCACTCCTGTTCAGTCACGTAGACACCTGAGATACTTCGTCGTGTAATGGATCGTCCATAAATGGCGCCCTCGAAATTCCCATATTTAGGACCGTATGACCCCTCACCCCTTCATCACCGTAATCATTGTCTAAATGGCTATCTTTAAAATGGGATGTCAACAGTATCCGCAAGCAGACCCAATGGCCCTACCCATGACGTCATTTATGGACGACCCCTAATAATTATTATAATATAGGAACTTGTTATACGAAATTATTTAAAGCGTCGGTAAAGATTAAATAAAAAACAAAAAATCAGTATACAGAACTGTGCATAAAGTTTAAATGCAGAATTTTCATGGAAATAATTAAGAATCATATCCATCCTTACAGTAGAATGCAGTGTATATAAGTCGAAGTCAAAATATTATGCTACTGTACTGCTACAATCGCGTGATAGATAGTAGACACGTCCCGTTGTTTAAACTTATGCGTCAACCTGCAACTTGCTAAATGCAAGACACCTTATGATAATAAAGGCAGCCGTAATAACACGTAAGATGTGATTGCAATATGCTGGAGGTTGTTTAATTTTCAGCTCATGAAAGCAATGAATATTTTTATAATTTTTAGTTTAATGAAACTACACATGAAATATTAAATATTTTAATGTTTTTAATAAATCTAATAATAAAATTACAATATTTGTTTCCTTTTGTGTAAAGCTTTAAGTTTTGCAAAATACTTATGGAGAGAGGTTTAAATTAAATGTGAGATTGTATTAGTTGTAAAAATTATGACTGTTTTCGACGCTGCTTGATTATTTAACAATGCTAGCATGTAAATTACAATCGAAAATGCGTAAGTTGTCAGCTATAGATACTGAATGAATCTGAATCGTTGCGTGGTTTCCAACAATAAATAAACTGAAGCGGAATTGCAAGCAATCAACTTATTTCTCATGAAGGTTAAAAGTCAAACGGCGTTGAAGCTGCCTCAATTATATCTATCATTATTTTGCCAAATCAAGAGTTTTCTGGCTAAATAACTAATTATATTTGAGGCCTTTGCTTCTAAAAAATTAAAACGACCAGTTTTAGCCAAAATGGTGACGTCAGAAATTTTGTTACTAGTTTAAGCATCAAGTAATTGTTCAGGTCCGACGACACTCACATGATTTTAGTAGTTGCGGATCCTTGTGAAGCAATGCCTCCCACTCCTGTATGTACGCAGGTTTTCACACTTCCTCATGGTGCATCATAGGACGAAATTTCGAGCTATTTCCCAGCCAATTTGAAAAAATTTTGAAACACTTTTTCGGTCCAAGTACCTACCTTAACCATTTGTCTAAGGAACCTCTGATAGGTTTGTTCGATTTATACCTTGCAAGTATTTTTTTAAGCGCTCAAAGTTGCCGCGTTTCGAAATCCCATAAGGCTCAACGTTAAGAATTTAAATCTTTGAATAATTCTAGCTCATAACAAAACAATAAATTCTTAAATTTTCGTTGGAGGTTTCCTAGATAATAATGCCCATTATATGTGAGAGAAAATTTAACTTAACATGCCTCAAGTCCCTACTGCCGTATCTTAGAGCGCGAAAGTCTTATGTCTCCCCCATATTGGAAAAACAAGCTAAAAGATATATGATGACATTGATGTCGAATGATTCGATTGCGCACGTGTCCACAACAGTACGGGGGTACAAAATATTTTATCTACATTTTACGCCTGGCTGGAATTGATAACAAGTCTTGAGTGTAAACGAAGGACTGTCCACAAGTGACGATAGACATTCCGGGGAAAACGTAGTACTGAATGTAATGTACATAGATGTTCATTTAAATATAAGTTATATATATTTATTGCGGAAGCAAACGTACATTTGAATAAATACTTTGATTATGGCGTATTTCAAATTAATTAATAAGTAAACAATTTGCAGATTTTTAAGCTGCTACAAAAATATCACGCGTCAAAAATTAAATTCCGGCTGGAAAACCATTTTCAGAGAAAATCTTAGAAAGAGCCGCGGCTGACTTCTTGGGGGTCCTTGGCCGGGCAGCGTCTGTATAGTTGACGAAATGAACTCCAAAGCGCTCACTGAAAATAGAATAAAGTTATTATGAAAATGAAAACAAAATAAACTGAAATTTTTGAATTGGGAAAAATGAAAAGTTTTATCAGTTACGACAGGTACTCTATGTTAAAAGCTTACGCATATCCCCGGGACCATTCAAAATTGTCCATAAGACTCCAAGCGGTGTAACTTTGAACATTGCAACCGTCAATCGTCACAGCTTTCAACATCTCATTGATGTAAGACCGGTAGTAGCCAATTCGGTCATCATCAGTCAAACCGACTGTGTCGAAGTCACTGTATCCGTTTTCAGTCACATACAATTCCGGATTTCCGTAAGTTTCCTTGATCCACACCAAAAGTTTCCGGAAGCCCCACGGGACGACTTTAAGCCAGGAAGATGCAGAGGATGGCCAGGATGGATCTTGGTATGTGTTTGTGTTTTGGTCACCATACCAGCTCGCGTCCGTCCTCTCAGACGGGACGACTAATTCCGTGGTGTAGTGATTCAGACCGAGAAAGTCCCAGGAACCATTCAGCTTCGCCTTCCATTCGCTGTCAAAGACGGGTAGACGGGACTGTGAGAGACCCTCCCCCTCACTTTTCTCCCCGATGAGCTCCTTCATCATGGGTGGGTAGTCTCCGGTAAAAACTGGGGCGGTGATCCAACCGTGCTACGTACGGGAAAGGTAATCAAGGCATTTTATAGAAAACCTTTTTTCCTACACGCTTATTAGAAAAGATTCACACATAATCTTCACTACAATCTTTTAAGATTACGCTAACAGGTTTAGATGTTGACTTTGACTGGTTAGTATGTACTAAATTTTGAAATTTTGGAGAGCAGGGAATTCAGCTACGTATGTAACATCACTGTATATTGCAAACAACTAACATCAAAATCAGTAAATTGTTCTATTTACATGATTTTGAAGTGTAAAATGTTCTGTTAACCTAGTTTTGAAAAGTGCAAAATGTTCTATTTACGTGCTCTTGAAAAGTGCAAAATGTTCTGTTTACGTGTTTTTGAAAAGTGCAAAATGTTCTATTTACGTGTTTACGAACAGTGCAAAATGTTCTATCTGAGTGCTTATTACGAACAGTGCAAAATGTTCTATTTATATTTTTACGAACAATGCAAAATGTTGCCTTTAAATTGTTTTGAAAACCTCAAAATATTCCATTTACGTTTGAATTTGTAACACTTACAATTAAACAGGATAGTAAACATTGACTTGCTAAACCATTATAAAGGATGAACTATATTAAATATTTTGTAATGATCTGTACTGTCTTTCCAATAACTTACTTTAAATGTAACTGCTCTCTCAGCAGCAGCCACATGTTCTGCATTATTCGGATCCGACGGCTCATACCACCCGGAGTCTACGGTAATGCCCACCTTCCCCTTCTGCACTGTCTTAAATTGCGCTTCATAGAGTCTGTAGGCTAAAGCATGGGATTTCAACACGTTATGAACACATTCGTAAGGACCAGTGGCTGGGACTCTAATTCCTGGGGCATGGCCTCCATCCCCGTGACCTTGAACACAGAATACCCATGCCTCATTGAATGTAATCCATTTCTTGACCCGGTCACCAAAGTTTCCGTACAGGAGACGAGCGTAGTCTTCGAAGTGATTCACGATCGTTTCATTCCTCCAGCCATTCACGTCCTGAAGAGCTTGCGGCAGATCCCAATGATAGAGAGTGATCATGGGCTCGATCCCATTGGCAATAAGTTCGTTGATGAGATTGTTGTAGTACTCCAAGCCTTTGGCATTAACTCCACCCGCAATGGTCCCCTTGGGGAGAACCCGGGACCAGGCCACGGAGAAGCGGTAGTAGTCGGAGCCGATATTTTTCAAGAGCTGAACGTCCTCCTTGTACTTGTGGTAGGAGTCACAGGCCACGTCCCCGGTGCTGTTGTCAGCAATGTGACCACCTTCGTGTGTAAATGTGTCCCAGATCCCTACACCTTTCCCTGTATTTCGAATTAATTATTGAACGTAAAAGTACAATTTTATTTAAATTTAAATTTATTGCAGAATTGGAATTTGAACGATAAATGTTAATGCTAATGATATGAACTTACCATCAGCATTCCAGCCTCCTTCAATCTGATACGCAGCAGTTGCAAATCCCCATTGGAATCCTTCGGGGAAAGTTCCATTGATAAAATCGTCCTCAGCGGTCAGTTCCTTGGTCCATGATGGTCTGCCTAGAGCAGATCCACACAGAACAACGAGAACTAAAGCTAAGCTTAGTTTTGGCGACAGCATCATTACGATTACTACAGGTAAATAGTTTCAAATTTTCATGAGCAGCCTCCTTTTATTTCTTCTGTGCCAACTCCAGCATAGCAAAACAATTATACACGATGACTAGGCATTTGCCATTCAATCAATCACATTGATTTGAAATGCAAATAAATGAAACGCTGATTTTATCTGAATTCCGAAATCTGGACGGTGTGGATTGAAGTGACAGTCAATATCATAGCGGTATTAAGCTATTTAACTCATCAAAGATTAAACCCTTTTGTCAAAAAATGTTAAATTTATTACATTTTGTATTGGTTTAAGATATTACCGGGATTTACGATCTGTGAGTATTATTCCAATTCTGGCTTGTTTTTGTGTCACTCGTCACTCCGAATCTGGCAAGGAATGAATGATATATGGTCGTTGTTGAAGTGTCTATCATTGTTGTGGTAATCCTATTTTGATTTTATTTTGTGATTGATCTGTATTATTTTTTTTTTAAATAATTGATAATTGAGGCTTTCTGCTTGAATTCGCACTGGAGTTGACAACAGTGACTATCAGTTTGAGTAGTACGTAGTGCTTTAAATACATTAATATAGTTGCGTATAAGCATATCGTAGTGAGCGTACGCTATATATAGACCGTATCTATCGACATGGATGATATATTATTGGATCTATAGATATAGTTAGATACTGGGATAATTTGGAATTGAATTTGAAAACAATGCTAGTATAAGATTAACTAAATTCCAGCTAATCTGCACATTCACTTTCCAAAAATCTTTTAGTCCTGTGATTGTAATAAACTATTAATGCCAATGTGAATATTAGTATAGTAGTGGTATGTTGTGCAGTTGAGTTAGGAAATCCATCGAATTCAATCTGCGTTAATTTTCGACAATATTTAGTTTATCAAACTATAATGTATGCTAGGGTCTCTATGGCTTGTTGATGCTTTTTCTTGATTAAACTTGCATTTTGTAAAATTATTCCCGTGCCTGTGATTAAGTTTTGCGTAACTCCTGGGGGAGTTATTAGACGAAATACGGTAGAAACAAAAATGAGCAGTTCACAGCGCGGTGAACTCAATGCAGTATATATACACATTATTTATAGTAGCGCAAATTCAGCTTCGTGTTTGTAGGAAAGTGTAAGTCATTTATTGGAAATTGCAAGAAAATATACAAGACACATAACAATAAATTAGTATCACAAATATTTAACCTGTGAAAATTATCCTAGAAATAATTTAATTTAATCTACGTAATCAACGCCCATTTGGAAATCCATTTTCACGGTAGATTTTGGCAATAACAGCTGCAGATTTTTTGGGTGTTCGTGGTCTGGCAGGATCTGTATAATTTACGTAGTGGACTCCAAAGCGCTCACTGAAAACAAGAATAAATTATGAAACAAAAGATTAAAAATCGAAAAAAATCACAATTTTATTATAAAAATGGATTGCATAGAACAAAATGTATTTAATATTTCTAAAATAATATTTTGAACTTACGTGTATCCAGAAGCCCATTCGAAATTGTCCATAACACTCCATGCCGTGTAACTCTGTACATTGGCCCCATCAATAGTAACAGCCTTGAGCATTTCGTTGATGTAAGATCTAAAGTAGGTAATTCGGTTATCATCCGTGATGCCCGCATCGTAGGGGTCACTGAAGCCATTCTCGGTCACCAACTGAATTGGATTCCCATACGTCTCCTTGATCCAGACAATAAGTTTACGGAAGCCCCATGGGACAACTCTGAGCCAGCTGGAGGCGGACTCTGGCCACTCAGGATCCAGGGACGTGGCAGTGTTCTGATCTCCGAACCATCCCGAATCTGTCCGCACAGCTGGAGCTACCAAGTTGGTGGTGTAGGTGTTGAGCCCAAAGAAATCGTAGGAGCCGTTTAGCTTCGCTTTCCATTCGTTGCTGAAGACAGGGAGGCGAGATTGGGTCAATCCTTCGCTCTCACTCTTCTCCGCGATGTACTCCTTCATCACGTCGGGATAGTCTCCGAAGGCAACTGGGAAACCGATCCAGCCGTGCTAAAAAAAACACAGAATTCAAAAGGTCAGATCAGCAAAATTACTTACAGAATAAATTGTAGAATTTTGAAAAATATTTCTTGTAAAAAATTTAACAATTGTTTTGTCTTTACTCTGAATTTTTGAGCTCTTTCAGCCGCGATCACATGTTCCGTATTGTTTGGGTCGAGTGGTTCTAACCAAACGGAGTCCAGTGATAGACCCACCTTCCCCTTCTGAACTGTTTTAAATTGGGATTCGTGGAGCCTGTAGGCAGTGGCATGAGATTTCAGGACATTGTGAACACATTCGTAAGGCCCAGTGGCGAGATCTTTAATTCCAGGGGCGTGACTTCCATCCCCATAACCCTGAATACAGAAAACCCAGATTTCATTGAAAGTCACCCATTTCTTGACCCGGTCCCCGAAATTTCCGAAAATGAGTGCAGCATAGTCTTTAAAGTGTTCCACGATCGTTTCGTTCCTCCAGCCATGTACGTCCTCCAGAGCTTGGGGCAGATCCCAATGATAGAGAGTGATCATGGGCTCGATTCCATTGGCGATAAGTTCGTTGATGAGATTGTTGTAGTATTCCAAGCCTTTGGCATTAACTCCACCCGCAATGGTCCCCTTGGGGAGAACCCGAGACCAGGCCACCGAGAAGCGGTAGTAGTCGGCGCCGAGACTTTTCAAGAGTTGAACGTCCTCCTTGTACTTGCGGTAGGAGTCACAGGCCACGTCCCCTATGTACTGTTGTCTTTAATGTGACCGGGCGTGTGGGAGAACGTGTCCCAGATATTGGGTCCCTTTCCTTAAAATATTTGTAAACAAATTTGAATTTTTAAACAGTTTTAATCTTGTCTTGTTAATTATTATGATTATTACTGATTTAAACAAATATAATTTTAAATTTTACTCACCATAATCATTCCAAGCACCTTCAATTTGGTATGCAGCAGTTGCAAACCCCCATTGGAACCCTTCGGGGAAAGTTCCATTGATGAAGTCGTCACGGGCTTTGAGCTGACTTGTCCCTGCAGCAGATCTGCCCAAAGCAGATCCACAGAGAGCAGCGAGGACCAAGGCTAAGCTTAGTTTTGGCGAAAGCATCATTACGATCGTTCGCTACAGATGATGAACTAACTATGAATAGTTCTAAATTTTTATGAGTAGTGCCTTTTTACTGCTGTATGTACTACAGTACATTGCATAAATATTATTTATTAAATAATAATCGCCGATGACTAAAGCCGTGCCATCAATCACATTACTGATTTGAAATACAAATAATAACAATTAGTGAAGCGCTTACTTAATCTCGATCTGGATTCTGGATTGAAATGACAGTCATTTACATTGTTAGAAGCTTGTAGCTATACTATCATGCACTTGAGTTTTCAAGGCTCTATTTTTTCTTGTAAAAATAATGCACTGATGACAAGGCAATTATTGTCATTTTTGTTAAGCCTACTTCTTACTTGGAAGTACACGCTTACGGTTAGAAAGCATCTAAATAGAATTTCAGTTTTGCTGTGCTAACTGTATTTTGTATTAATTTGTTACCGATTAATCTGTAAGCGAAATTTTCTAGTGTGGGGAATCCAGTAAACTTGCCGAAGAGTAGCCTTTTTTTTAAACTAGTTTACCGTAATTATGGAAGCAATAATGTTTACCGCGAAATCTGTTAAATATGCTGAAAATCCGGTAAAGGATTTATATCATTGTATATAATATGAATGGCAACGAAGCAATTCATTCGCAATAGTATTGTGTTTTATTTACAAACACAAGGTTTTAACTGGAATAACAGTTATGTGATCTAACCAGGATTTTGGTAAACTTGATGTATGTATTCACTCGGCACATCTAAAAAACGGTACTGCTATTGGGATTAATTTGACTGATTTCCGATCCTAACAGCGTTGTACCATCAGCAGACTAAATTAGAAATTCATAGCGGTGTGACAAATTCAATATTTTTATAAGCGTGTATATTTACATAAAGCACGCAGTATAGTACAATTAAAATGCCAAAAGTTAAAAGATTCTCGATTGAAAAGGCACTTCTAAAACATATCTTTTTACTATCCTCAGCCAAGCTCCGCACAGGATATTATCACAAAGGCTTTTCAAGCTTCAGTGTAGCATAATAATGCATGAATTAAATTTACACCTGCCTACGTGTAGTATCTCTCTGCTAAGTAAATGTTGCAATCAAATTACAATAATTACATCGTACAATGTTTTTGTACTTCAAGGTCAAGTCTATAAAGTGCAAGTGAACTTGGTATCCAGAGAATATAAAACAGTAGTTACTTTGACAATGAAGGTCTGCCTATAGAAAGCCAATGCAGAACCACGAAGAACGACAAGAACTACAGCTTAAGCTACTTAAGTATTAAAAAATAGTTTTGACGAAAACATCATTATGATTATGAGCACTACACGTGATCGAAGAACTAAAAGATATACTTTCCAAATTTTCATGAGTAGTCTCCTTTTATTTCTGTGCTACCTGCCAACAACTCCAGCATAGTAAAAACAATAATAATACGCGATGACTACTTAGGCATTTGCCAGTCAATTGAGTCAATCAATCAAATACAAATAAATGAAACTCTCATTATTACAATTTCAATCTGGAATCTAAACCGTGCCGTGCGTGGATTGAAATGACAGCCAATTACATTGCGGTATTAAACTAGCTAATTCATGAATCAAAGAATAATCCCCTGTCGAAATAAAGTCGGTGGGAATTATATGGGTTTAAAGCATTACATGGATACATGGATAAAGGATGAGCAATATTTTTTTAACTGACTTTTTTTCTGTCATTCCAAATCTGATATTAAAATTTTCAAAAAATGTAAGCAGGTATGTACATAAATTACAGTCTCGTATTCATTGTTGTACTAATCCTACCTACTTTGATTTTTGATTGATCGATGTGGATTTTGCAATAAGTGAGAAGTGAACTATCAGAGCTTTTTACTAGAATTCGCAGTGATTTTCAAGTGTGTTGACAAAACGGACTTTACAGCTAAAATTTACAATTGACAGTGGTAAACTCAATGCATGCAGTAGAAATATGCAAGTAGAAAAAACGTATCAGTTTCCTTTGTATATAATAGTGTCAATAATTTATTGGAATAAACCATAAAATAGATTTGACACCTGGGATTTCTAATATTATCAGAAAGTTGCGAAGTATTTAACTTTTATAAAAAGTAGGCTAAATAAATAGGCCGTGATTAATTCCATAATTTACTTAATCAACGTCCATTTGGAAATCCATTTTCGCTGAAGATTTTGGAAAGGACAGCTGCAGATTTTTTAGGTGTACGTGGTCTGGCAGGATCTGTGTAATTTACATAGTGGACTCCAAATCGCTCACTAATAAATAAAAAATTAGATTATTAGAAACAAGATTAAAAATTTATGAAAAATCCATTATTGCGGATTAGATTACTGTATATATATATATAAATGTTTGCACTATTTTTTTGCTATAACTATTTAATAAATATTGAACTTACGTGTATCCCTCAGCCCATTCGAAGTTATCCATTAAACTCCAAGCAGTATAACTCCGGACATCGGCCCCATCAATTTTAACAGCCTTGAGCATTTCGTTGATGTAGGATCTGTAGTAGCTAATTCGGTTATCGTCTGTGATGCCTGCATCGTAGGGGTCACTGAAGCCATTCTCGGTCACAAATTGAATTGGATTTCCATACGTTTCCTTGATCCACACCAAAAGTTTACGGAAGCCCCATGGGACGACTCTCAACCAGGTGGATGCGGACTCTGGCCACTCGGGATCCTGGTACATCTGAGTGTTCTGATCTCCATCCCATCCAGCGTCTGTTCGGACCTCTGGGACGACCAAGTTGGTGGTGTAGGTGTTAAGCCCTAAGAAATCGTAGGAGCCCTTCATCATCACTTTCCATTCGTTGCTGAAGACGGGTAGTCGAGATTGGGTCAATCCTTCGCTTTCACTTTTTTCGCCGATGTATTCTTTCATCACATCGGGATAGTCTCCGAAGGTCAATGGGAAAGCTAACCATCCGTGCTAGAAATCATAAATTTAATAGGTAAGCAAAATTAGAAAAAAATATTTCTAGTAAAATGTAACCATATCATAAATCATTAGTCAGTATACAGAGCAGAATTAGATAGTAAAATTAGTTTTAATAAAATAAATTTGATTTACTTTGAATTTTAGAGCCCTCTCAGCTGCAGCCGCATGTTCCGTATTATTTGGATCCTGTGGTTCATACCAATTGGCGTCCAGAGTAATGCCGACTTGTCCCTGCTGAACCGTTTTAAATTGGGATTCATAAAGTCTGTAGGCAGTGGCATGGGATTTCAGCACGTTGTGAGCGCACAAGTACGGAGCAGTAGCTGGGAGTTTAATTCCTGGAGCTTTGGTTCCATGGCCGTGACCCTGAACGCAGAAAACCCAGACTTCGTTGAATGTAATCCATTTCTTGACACGGTCCCCGAAATTTCCGAAGAGGAGAGCAGCATAGTCCTTGTAATCCTGGACGATCGTCTCGTTCTGCCAACCGCCATGGTCCTGAAGTCCTTGAGGCAGATCCCAATGATAGAGGGTGATCATGGGCTCGATTCCATTGGCGATAAGTTCGTTGATGAGGTTGTTGTAGTATTCCAAGCCTTTAGCATTAACTCCATCAGCAATGGACCCCGTGGGGATGACGCGGGACCAGGACACGGAGAAACGGTAGTAGTCCGAACCGGTATTTTTCAAGAGCTGAACGTCCTCCTTGTACTTGTGGTAGGAGTCACAGGCCACGTCCCCGGTGCTGTTGTCCTTAATGTGACCAGGTGAGTGGGAGAACGTGTCCCAGATCCCGAGGCCCTTTCCTTTAAATAATACATTTTTATATTAGAAAATTAATTACTTCTAATGATATATAGTTAACATTGTAGGTTAATATTTAATAGCTGATTTTCTTTGGATTTTTTTAGTTGGATTGTAATTCGTAATTTGTACTCACCATCCTCATTCCAAGCACCTTCAATCTGATACGAAGCAGTTGCAAATCCCCATTGGAAGCCTTCGGGGAAAGTTCCGTTGATGAAGTCGTCACGGGCTTTGAGCTGACTTCTCCAAGTATTTGTAGATCTGCTCAAAGCGGATCCACACAGAGCAACGAGAACCAAAACTAAGCTTAGTCGGGGTGACAACATCCTGAAGAGAATGGTAATTTGAGCCTACAACTGTCCGTCCACTTTACAGTCCCTTTTTATCCCGAATTTGGCACTTGACAAGAGGTCCATGGGTACGTCACATCCATATCTCTCAAGTGATCACCTACGCCTCCGATTACCACAGGCTTATTTTTTAATCCATCAAAACCTATATGTCAGAGCGCAAAGAATCAACATAATAAAAAGCTTAATGTGTCAGAACTTACTTGGCACAATCCCCTGCCGCTTTCGGCTGTACTGTAGCATACTGAAAACTGAAATTTCACTCTAAAACGCAACTTGTGCAATCTCCAGATATTTACAATTACAATGCCATTGAATGCAGCTGCGATGATACTGTTCAAGTTTGACTGCTTTGGTTAACTCTTGATTTTGAAGTTTTGATTGATTGATATTGATGTGAGTCGTCAATGGGGATTAATTACTTGAGTTTGCATTAATATTTATAATCCCAATCACACATAATGTTATTATCATTAATACCCAGAGCACATATTGCCAGTACGTCCATAGTACTTATTGTGGGGATACAAAGTCGAGATAGTGGAAAAGGTTTTCCCGTCGATTAATAG
>JAQFZE010001127.1:0-19660 GCA_034695245.1 Dicyrtomina saundersi | reverse complement strand
TTTTGTTTCTTAACTTTTATTGAAAACATAATATTTTGTTAGTATTTATTACTTTTAAAAAAATTTGTATATAAACTGTATCACATATTTGTAGTAAAGAAGCTGTGAAAATGTTTTAATGCAAATCTACTTTTTATTAAAAATGCTTTTTCAAAAAATAGTGTGGATTTTTTTTAACTTCCGAAATTGAAATACCTGTATAATGTGAAGCTATGAGTTGAGTGATTGATGAAGGTAAAAGTCTTGGCATTCTAACTGGTGGACTTGTGAGTTTAGTAGTCATTTGTAGAGCCTTAGCGTTTATGGACTATTGGACAATAGTTAGTAGTGCTGCTACTACGGTAGACGTTTGTAGGGATAGGGATGTTAACATTTCATGTAACATTGCAAGATTTCTACTGCATACGCCTTCATGCACGTACCTATAAAGTCTCGTGTATAGTGTAACGCTTTGAAGACGATGATCACTGTGTCTGTGCTTTGCGTTAAAATCTCTCAGCAGCGTTAACATATTGAAAAATTATAGGTATCAGTGTGACGTTTTCCTTAGGTTTAAGTTTAAAGGGGCGTAGTGCCGTAAATCTGCATGGGGGTGGGCCTTTCTGTCAAGTAATGCGGGGATATTTTGATGGATGGGCGCAAATTACCAAAGAGACAGTAACTATAGTGTTTCTTAACCAGTTTTCCCAACAATTATTGTCTGTGTGTGATCTCCTGCAATAGAGTGAATTATTGGTTTCAGTTTTAATTCCATGTGTATTTTATGATAGGAAATAAACATCACTTTTGGCTGTACAACTTTCATTTGACGGATTATCTCTGTTTTTCTGTATCGATTATTTTGTGAAATGTACTTAATCCACTCATAGGCCGAGAGAGTCGGAGTCAGTAAATATGCTGACTGACAGAGCAAAAATCCAGGCTAATTCTGTCAACCACTTGATTTGGGTGGGCACAGCTAGATTACTTTGTGATAAAGTATTTATTTATTATTATTATGATGTTGCTCTTCATGTGTCGTGCATTGTCCAAGGTTCAAGGATGAAAGGTTTATATAAGTCCTGTATGTATACCTAGTAGGATGTATTCGATGTATATTTTATTACGAGCTACTCTTGACTGACACTGACTCTGAATGGAAAGATTCCTAATTTCTATGATTGCTACGCTGCGCTGCACTGCGCTGTCCTTGCCAGTTTTATCAGCATGACACCAATCACCGTAAAATGATGTTACAAAGTCATTAAGTTGTTGTCATCATACGGGCGGGCATGTTCTGTACAACTTTACAATAAATGTCATACTTTCCGAATTTCCATCAAAAATACCTCGTTTTTATTATGAGAGAAACTTCACCGATAGATATTATAAAAATTTCACAGTCGTTTATTTTTAAAACAAATCTCTGTTCAAAACTGAATGCTGCTACTTCTTTAACACTCCTTCGTTCGTAGTTTGGTCATATTTCGAAATGAACTGAAACCGAGTAAATATCAAAAATAAAATTTTTAGTGATTTTTTTGAGAATGTAGAAGTTTAAAACTCGTGAGATAATACGTATTAGTCGCGATTCCCTTTGAAGTTACATAGAACTACCAAAGAGGCAATAAATTGTTCGTAAAGTATAGGAAATGTAGTATCTGTAGACTACTTGTTGTTGGTAAACGCAAACGCGAGAAAATAAAATTTCATCAGATGGAGCATAGACAGGTAGACCCAAAGTAGTGGCGCCCAAAGTTGCATTCATTAATAGAGACAATCGAGTTTTTTCTCTGTAGGGAAGGGTTAAATAGGAATGAGTGAGAAAATTTATGTTTACATGTGTATTTAAACCAACTAATTTTTTTTCCATCTCATTTCTTTTTTCCTTAAATATTTTAGTTCATTGGAAAACCAAGGAGAATTAGTAATTTTCAAACGTCTCCGTTCTGTGTTTTAGTTTTACTTTCATTTCGTATACCGTAAACTCCTTCCATTTCTATTTTTCTCGCTGGATGGGTGACTTTTTACTCTTTATACAAAAAACATTCTTGGGTTTCCTTCAATTAGTATTTCTAACCGCCCTGATTACTAACTTCAAGGATATGTATTTGTACACAAAAGCACAAAAGTGAGTATTTACAAAGCAAAAATAAAATGGATGGAAATGGAAACTTGATGCAGTAGGTTCAAGGAAATTTGTAAAACCCAGTTATATTTGAAGGATTTGTGCTACGATTTTGGTCTTAGCTCTTTCTGGTCCTGGTGTTGGTGTTGTATAGGGAATATACGAATTAGAATTAATGTTCTCGTGATTAGGTTATGTGTCATTGCTATATAGAGTCATAAATGTGGATTTTTGCATAGTGGATGCCAGTAACAAAACGTAATATATAATGATCTCCTGCAGTGTGCATACCCACATGCGGGAATGTTTAAGCGACTTGAATTTGAGTGGAGACAGTAGTATGCGTATTTATAACGGTGTCTGAGAGCGGCATGACCACACTCATAGATATGAGAATGCATGACTAGTTTCTCATGATTACCTCTCTTTGTATAAATAAATTATTTAGTAATATGGCTAGTGATATAGTTAAGATATTTATTTTACTTTAACTTTTATTGTGGTGGTGAAAATTCAAGGTAAGATTGAAATGGGATATATTATGGGCAAGTCGGGAAAAAGGTACGCGATTTAGTTAAGATGGAGACGCGATGACGGCTCCGTCGACAGGCAACTGCACCAAAACCCCCCTTGGCACGCTATACCACACCGAGTTTTGGACACTTGTCACATAATTCATTCTCTGTACCTTTCCTTTTTCTCGAGTCTCTCTTTCCTTCCTCTGACTATACCACTAAAAGACTGAACCCTTTTTGACTTGACCTTCTTCCCCTTACTGATTTACAGTGACTCAGAACTGCTGCCACCCTTCATTTGCTCAATAAATTGAACTTCTTGTATTTTCCTTGATTCCTTTTGAGCTAACTGTTCTGTTCCTTTATTTACATTGCTCCCTTATCAAGTTACCTAACCTCTAACTCTCTAGATTGTCATGAAGATCAAATTCGCGTATTTAATTTCCTGACAGTTGCAGACTATGAGAGTGCATGCTATCAAGCAATTATTATACCTCCGTTTCCACTTTTGAATCAAAAATTAGTAATAAACGATTCTCCTACTACATACACACATTTGTTCGTAATGTAGGTAGGTACTAAATGGTAAAAATAAATTATAGGCATGTGTATAACTATTTCCAAAGTAACAGGAGCATTGATAGGATATCTTTAAGACTGACGAGTTTTTTTTTTGTAAATTATTATTATTATTCTGGTCACAGTTCAGACTTCAGACCAAGGATTTAGGAGACTCTTTGATTCGGATTTAAAGTTGCTTCATTCTTATATTCGTATAATTAGTGTTCGTTGCTCCTTGAGGTATTGATACTGGTACGTGTGTTTGTACTAAACACACAACCTAAAAGGATCTTGCACCATTACCATTGCTCGATCAGGTACCCTACCTTCCTTACTAGTACCTATATAGCAATTAAATAGATAACGTTTGCAATTCCGTCAGTTCCTTCGTCAGTCACACAGTGGGTCTGGACCCATTCGGAATCATTGTTATATTTGAAGACAGTAAAGAAATAGATTCTCAATCGGCAAAATTTACATATTTCAGTCCAGTAGGCTGTATACACATGGTCTGGATCGCTACCGTCAGACTAAACCACCAGAATTAATAATCAATGTCGAGCTAAGTAAACTATAAGAAATAGAATCATCCGTCACGTTTTGTTGATGCGTAAACTACTATTTGATCTATTCTTGTGCAGACAAATGGAGGCATGAGTGAGTAGTTGGTTCTTGGAAATAATGATGATATATAAGGTACATATTATTATGCTCCCGACTTTTAAACTACCTACCACCTCCCATCGGAGTCTGAATGTGATGATAGCCAAAGCAAAAGGAATGACGGGTGCATTAGCGTTAAGCATATGATATGAGTCGCTTGTGGGTTTTCACGGAGTTGCTTTTACATACAACAACTTGACGAGACCTAAAGCTGTGCTCTTTTCTATGCATGAAGCAAGTCAAAATTAGATATGATCTTATATTCAGGATAATATGCGATTTAAGAACAGCGGGTATCTATCATTTATTATTTATTCCCGTTTGGGTGCGGTTGAATCTTTCTTAAATCAGTTGCTCATATGACTTCAGTGTCTCGTCTCGTCCATCCTTCTAGAGCTTAATCCATGACACATGAATACACAGCTCTGGCTTGTAAATGCATTTTTCATTTCAATGCTTCCTCGTAGGAGGTTTCGTGAAATTTACCATAAGTTTTCGTGTAATATGTGTAGCCTATAATTAAGAGTAAAATAATCATCATCATTATAATCGTGTGTGTGCTTTTGGAAGAGGGAGACTAAAGGAGCGTCAGAGCGTTTAAATTTAAATTAATTAGACTTCACACAATTGCGACGTTCATTATTAGAATTAGAATTATTTCAGCGGCCTATGCTATTACCTGTAGGTACTTCCTTTAATACACCGATCTTCAGTTTTTTTTTATTCTTATTGGATTTTATGATTGTATGTAAATTGCTTAAAAATAAATTGTTATAACTAAAAATGTACACAATTACTATGGATGTGGACTGCTGCCGAAGTATTCATACAGTATGTAGAGATAGCCTCTAAAGAACGTTGCTTTTGAATCTGTTATACATCCATAAAATCTAGGAACACAGTCGACTGTCTGAGTTCTGAATTACAAGTCACATAAAATATAAAATAATAGATCTGTAATCTATGTACATAATACAATAGCCCTGTGTCCCTACTTACCTGTCTGTTTATTGACCGAACGGGGCATCGAGGGTCTTGTATTAGGAGTCAGTATATGATTTGTCTCCGTTCACTCCAGCTTTTTCTAGAATGACTACAGTCGCATCTGAGACAAATACACTGCTTGTAGACGCAATCCTGTGGTGAGTTCAATGATAATTCAGTATGAAAAATGATCGGGATAACTTGTAGACCGGATCAGACCAACGCCAACGACGGAACGAATAGCTCCAGCTCAAATAAACTGACAGACAGTTAAGGTTCACCCACTTTCATGATAATCATTACGAGGTTAGATCTTCTCCCGTTCTTCTTTCGATCGCCTCTCGTCGTTCCTCTTTTCCATTTGACGTGGTCTCCTTCTCCATCCTCATCTCTTCTCCTCTCTCTTGTTCTTGTTAATGTGAGTGATGGTCGTCTATCTTTACGTAGCGTAGGTAGGTACATAGATGTATTCGTGAGTCTGCTGAGGAAGATTAAGAACAAGTATCGACCACCTAAGATGAGATATTATGTTAATCTTTAACCACAACTCATTCTTCGTCAGCTGGTTGTTAAAACATGAGCTTGAGCATCAACTTTGATTTTGATTCCTAGAAGGCATCAGCTCATAGTACTCTACTCATACGGATTGATACACCTTTCGCACATTCATATGCAATAAATACAAACCAACAATAATCAATAATATTTGAGAAAAGAACAGAATGAATAAAGGTACATTTTAGTCGCATATTATTGTAAAGGATTAGTTGCGGACTCGATTTTAAAATAAAACATAATATTTTAATTCCCCGCTGTTTATTTTATTCTGGTATCTGTACTACGACCTGCGATATCTTACGTCTTACCGTTAGCATGCAACTCATTGTACAGCTCTTGCATGTTCTTCCTGTACAAAAGCGTACAGCGGTGACTAAAAGTTTATGAGCACCTCTCCTATAAGACTGAATAATTTGAATGGGATAAATGCTAAATGGTAAATTATTTATTCGCCGCCTCCATTGAATATAATTTATGGGGAATGATAAAATGGAGGAAAATGTTACGTGTTCGTAAATTGAGCACATTTTTCATGGGCGGTAAATGGTCATTTCGTCGGTTGTGGAGATACTTGACTTTTTACCCTTTGTCTCACGGATTCTCAACCTTTATGTCATGTCATGAATAGGTATATCTTGTAAATGTGGAATTATTTTTCTCTTGAGTTTTACCATTAAGCGCTCTCTCGTGTGAGTAAATATAATAGTCGGTCGGAGGACTTGTACAACTTCCTATAGATTTGAATGGTCTAAAAAGTTGAAGTTGAAAGTAGTTATTTTGAATCAATTTATTTCTGCGCATGTAAGGTAAAAAGTAAGGTACACGCCGTATGTGTATGAGCATCGGTGATTTAGTTGGTTTGACCGTTCTTTTAACGGGTCATATGTAACATTTTGTATGTAAGTTGTATTTTTTTTACCGAGGTAGGACGGGAATCATGTAGGTAGGTAGGTACTTCCATTATTATAGTGAATGTGCTCTTCTATGGTTTTATAGACTGAGGCAGTTTTGAAGCTTCACGAGTGGGGTCTCCTCGAGATTTGTGGCTTGAGCCCGTGAGTGTGTGCTTTATTGAAAATTATTGGATTATAGTCATTAGAGAAAATATCATCTTGAAACTAACGATTAGTGTTATGATGATGATTGATTGTCTTCCACTTCTTCTGGTTCAGTAATTTGCATAATTCAGTGGTAGGTCGACGTCGGTCTATTACCTTTCACGTTGTAAAACATTGAAAAAATGAAAGACCTTTAGTCAAGCTGGGAGCTGGAATTCAATGGCTCAAGTGCTCAAGAACTTTTTGTGACAGGCAGACCTTCTTCTACTTCTTCTTCGTCTTCTTCTTTTTTAACTTCTTCCCTACCCTGCGACTGGCATATAGCATAGCATATAGCATGGACTCACGATGATTTCTTCGAGTCAGACTCAACCAAAAGCCAGAGGTAAGAAAGATAATTGATTTCTACCTCAGAATGTTTTTACAATGTAAACGTTCATTTGTGTGCATTTAGCTGTCTTTTTTAATCTATACTGGCAATATGTTCTGCACAATAAAATATGTTAACTTGTCCTGTTGACAAGTTTTTACGAATTCTGAAACAAGTTGCTCAATCAAATTTGCATTTGTATTTCTGCGTATTTCTCTCTTTGTCCTCTCTCAGCTTTTGGCTCAATATGACGGTCGCAGTCACCATAGTCTGACTCTGTATACATTTTTTTTCGGAATCGTCTCCCATTGTTGATTGTAGTGCAGTGTAATTACATCACGGCAAACTGCTTGAGTTTGCTAAAATGAAATAGAAAAAAAAATAACAAGAAAAAACATTTACGCTCTTGTGAATTACCTATAAGCATATACATATATGCATGAAGATGAAATGAGAACAGAATTATGCGACGTGCATCACTGATTATGTACAAGATGTAAATTGTCACTTCATACTTAAGTATGTACCTATACCTACCTAAGGTATCTATCTAACCTCTGTTCCTGCGCGACACTACGAGGACAGCAATTGCAATGCTTAGTTTATTGACGACATAATAGGAAGACAAAAAACATTGAATTTTTAACTAAAAAGGAAAGAGAACGATCGTATAGAGTCGTAATAGAAAATGGAATTAAGGATTTTACAAATAAAAACTAGTCTTTTTGACTTTCTTCGGTACTTTTATACGATATATGACTCCAACTTGAACGTTAAAAAAACCACTTGTTGCTCGCGAATTTGAATGTGATAGTAACAACAACAACAACGATGTGCACACAACAACATGGATAATATATGTTGAGCAGTTGAGCAGTGAGGGGAATACTGTATGAGAATATTTTAATTCTGTAATTTCTAAAATTCATGATGGGAAATCATTCTAGGGCAATCTCTTTTGACGTTTCGAGAGAAGAACTGTCTGTAAAAGGCACGAAAATCATGTTTAGATTCATTTAGTCACTTTTATAAAATATTGAATATATGGATTTTTACAGTACACTTTGATGTTTGAATTCGTAACGATGTATAAAATTATCCATTTACATATACCTAGGTACTATATATCACTGCCATAGTCATAGTCGTAGTAGGTAATATCATTTGAATTCAACAATGTTGATTGTGTGTAGTAGTGGCTATAGTTCATTTAAAGGGGGCTACCTAAGTACGTATCAATATCAGTATAATAACTAACATTGAGAACCTACACATCAATATATTATTTTTACTATCGCGCTATCGTGTACAATAAAATGTGTATAGTGCTCCACACACATATGTATAATATTTTTTATTGGTATGTTATATTATAAGATCGTTAGGAGGTGAGTCTCATCTCATAATTATATTACCAGTGAAGGTACCTACATACATATCTTTCTCCCTCTCTCAAGCTCAAACTTCTTCATTACTCGTTAGCATATTTCCTTCAAGTGGCTGAATAACTCCTCTCTGTGTTTGGATTAGATTACAAGAATTTAGGTGTTTGACAACAGAGACTTAACTGCACAACTTAAGATTGCGGCATCAATTTATGATATTTGGATTTGGATAATGACTAGCAGAATTAATGTACGAGACTATAAAATAAAATGCCAATTCACTTGGCAATGCAATGCAGTGCAGTGAGTAGTGAAGGGTTGGTAGTCGGTAGATGCTGGACTGAATTTGAATTATTTACTGTATATTAACAACCCATGAGTAAATTTTTCTAGTTCTAGTTTTGCTCCCTCCGCATTAGTATTCACACCTGTTAGGTGGGCAGAGAATTTATTTAATTGTACTTACAAAATAAGCTTCCGTACTACATATTTGACATGAGAATTTTTCGGCTGTTTTAATGTTAATGTAATAAATATATCAATTATTGCATATTTTTTAAATTCACTGCACATTTTGAAATGAAAATAGAGCAGGGATATTATAATAGTGCAGGTGCCTGTAGTTTACTGTAAATGTACCTAAAGTGCTTACTTGTATGTAGCACAATAAATAGGGGCTTAGCAGACCACGTATAGATCCTCCTGTAGGACTTTTTTTAACCGCGAATAAGACTAAATATAAGAGGTTTCTTTGTATCCTGTGAGTTTATTGAAAAGGTTAGATAGGTAGTTGTTCAGAATTGTTTGTATGCTTACCTCTATTGTTAGTAAGGTAGTTGAAGTTGGAATGGTTTGTGTAGGTTTACATACATAAAAGTTTTGTACTTTGTAGAATTTTAATGTAATCAACTTTTACTGGAATGATAATGGAAAGGATTTGACTGAGAGACCGAATTGCATGTTGGTCTCAGAGTTACATGGTTCACTTAAGAGATCTTTCTTGTTTTTTTATTCAAGTGCTCAAGTACCCTTGGCACAGGATTCAGTATGAACTTACCCCACAGCTTGCTCAGTAGGAATATTGTATCTTTCGAAGGGAACACTATGGTTTTGTGATACTATCGCCCTTTGAACTCCTTCAGTTTTCATCACGCTATACTTGGACGGGCAAGCTCAAAATTTATAGAAATAAAGGCGAATATTTTCCGGGTTTCTGCCTCCTAATGTAATCTCCTTCAGTCTATCTCCAGACTCTAGAGTTGGAGCCTTAAAAAGTTGGGTCGGACTCTCGGAGTTGGACTTGGATGAGTTGAAGTTGAGAAGAAATGTTAAGAAGGCTCAGCGGCAAACAAACAGACAAGCGCACACACTGATATCTGTATTCTTTTACTCTTGTCTCAGTTTCTCAGTTAAATTTTCCAATGTATAGTTTTTTTTATTATTCTTTTTGCTTTGACTGTATATAGTTTCGACGTGGATTTTTTGGAAACGTGAGCATATCTATCTGTGTAGCTATATATGCCCTGTCTCAAACCTGAGGGTTTTCATATAAGGATTTTATCCCCTGCGTAGTTTTCTCTCGTGTGTATTTATAAATGGATTGTTTTTGGTATCCGAAATCCAAGTCCAGTCCAATGTTACAACATTGAGCGAGCGCTCGACGAAGACTGTAACTGTAGGTAGGACCCTGCAATATATCTTTGCCTCATCAACCATGGTCATTACTTAATCATGCATGTGTCGGCTGAGGAGTAGGTATCTTATGGGTTGTGGGTGGTCGCTATATCAAGGAGCCAACAGGGTTGTGCTTTAAATTGAAATAAAACTCAAATTGCTTCAAATGTTTCCATGTAGCCCATATGTATAAAATCTTTATTTCCAAAGTTTAAGTGCGATTACATTATGAAGTACCTACTTACTTCGTCAAATCTGCCTATCGTTATTTGTATTATACTTTTTAATTATTTATTTGTGTGAATTACATTAAATAGAAATTCAAAGCTACGAGCCGGATCCTTTCTTTCTTCTTTGTAGACTTAGGTCCTTTCCTTTGTTTTTGTTTTTCTGTGTAGATGCTATTGTAATTTGCAAGTTTGAAATCACATATAGTACACATTTGGGTAACCCTTCAAAATACATTGAGTCATACAAGAGAGAAAGACAGCTTTATTCAAAATATAAGCTTTACAGTGTCGTACACTAAGGATAGCCTAAAATTTACACTACGTATTACTTTGAAAAGGAACTTTACATTATTGAGTTTAAGATAGGGATTCTGCTTACAGATGTAGATACTATAGGCATAGGCACAGAGTAATTTTCTTCATAGTATTGACATAGGTAATTGATTGCCGGGTACCTCAAGTTCTTGGCCACGTATCATACGTGCCTTAATATATAGCCAAAGTAACTTTAATATCCCTACAGTACTAATAATATACCTATTTCAGTATGGTTTTTAAAATAGCAATAATGTTACGCATACCACACACTATATTCTATATCCCTATAATATGTTTTACATTTAAATGCCTGTTCAGGATTCAGGCCGGAATTAACAAACAAGACGTCTTCATTTTCATTACCTCTTGGTAGTTCGTATAGTAAGGTAAACAAGAATTATAAAAATGGTTTGCTTTTTAGGCACATGGGTAAATTATCCGATTTTGAGTGAATGATGTACGGGTTTACGTGGGGAAAGACACAAAGATTTATTAGGATCACTTTTCATTTCCTGCTAGATCATTGAATTCCAAAGTTGCGCGAGTTCATGCGTTCTTTATACGTGAGATTATTCATCCTATACACTTTTCATTCATTTGTATCATGTCAGTCAGCTGTAGTTGAGGTTTTTGAGCTTTTTTCCCCCACTACTTCTGAGCAACATCAGCGTGCTGATAGATGTATTCAAGTGGTAGGAGACAGAGAGAGAGAGAGACGTACGGACAAAAAAAGGTTTCCTTCCTTCATTTTTCTCTTAAACCTTTTTTATTTTTTTGTTTGTTTCTGAGGCAGTTCAGATTGGCTGGACATCAAAATACAGCATTATATGTAACGTATGATATTACCTTCAAATTCATTAACGGATATTTTTGTGATTTTTACGTCCATCAAAATTGTGTAGTATTGTATCTCGAGTTGAAGTTGAATACTGAATTCTGTAAAATTAATCGATGTGTCTATTCTCTACACATTAATTTTGACTCTACGCAATTTTTATTTTATAATAAACTTGACATTTTACTGGCAGAGAGAGAGAGAGAGTAGCTACAATTTTATCCTTCCCTCCCTCCTTTTTAATCTCCTTTCACATCCTTCACCGAAGTGGAGCTTTATAGTGGTCATAGAACAAATAGCTTATAGGAATATAGAGTTAGAGGGAATTACATTAGGAATGGTTCAGAATTAAAATCGTGTGAATTTCGTGACTTATCTATATCTTGGAAGTATTCAATTTCAGTTCAGCATTATGCTATGCTCTTTTGTGTTTGCACGATTATGATTATGTAAATAGGAGTAGGTAATAGCGATACTACTTGTATAATGAGTAAATTTTGTACAGTCTGGAATAGTAAGATAGTAGTGGAACAAGAAACCAGTGGTCATGCCTTATCTGGCCAAGAGACAACACTCGGTAGTTTCGGTAAAATATATATAATATTAGCTGGATAGATGAAATATGTATATAGAGTCTGCGATTAGCTGGAGATCCTTCTTTAAATAGCGGTAATAACAATAAGCTTCTTCTTGGTTGTAGACTCCTATATGTTCTGTTCTGCTCTCCTCCATGTAGGTAAGTCTTATTGTTATGGGGAAGGAATAATAGCCGAGGAAACATAATACAAATAACCATAAGCTGACTGGCTTCTGTGATTTGAAGCTGAATGCTGGTGGCATGGCATCTGGCTGCCACTTCATTGTCCATTGTGTATTTCATAGGTAAACTTTTTATGGGTCTGAATTGTAGAAAAATAGAAATTTGTATGTCTCCTTATTCTCGCGTGGCTTATTTTTAGTATCCAGTGCGTAGGAGAACCTTTACACATATCCTACATACGTATATTAGCTGTGAAGTTTCAGTCGCTCAAGATTTCATGTGGATCCCTGCTATTATGTATTTTTGGTGTAAAAGAAATTAGATTGATTATTGCCTATATTATTGTCCACGAAAAATGAGGACGAAATTTTAAAAAGCTGCATATTTCGTTCTAGCGTTGCCGATTTCTTTTAGGACCATCAGGTTCATATAATTCTAATAATGGTGTTAGTAACGGGCAAAAACATTATATCGTATGTGAAGAACCAAAATGACACATCCATTTTTAGGTAAAAACAATATTCACTATCTACAAAAATACTGAAATATGTCTTGTAAGCATTTAAATAGAACATTATGCAATTTTCAAAAACATGTAAATCGAACATTTTACACTTTTCAAAAACATGTAAATAGAACATTTTACAGTTTTTTAAAACGTGTAAATAGAACACTTTACGCTTTCTAAAAACTGTTGGTTAACATTTTACGCCTGTTTCTCATTTTGTTTTTATGACATAGCTCATTTTGATTCTAGCTAAAATTGGAAATGGGTCATTTTGGTTCTTCACAGACGATATAGTAATGGATACAGTAAGTAAAGTTGCCTACAGACTGAAGCCCCAGATATATGTAATACTATTTATAAACTATGTATAATTAATAATTGTATTATAAATTGAAGAATTGTATCTGTATTTTTGGTAATATTTGTTTTTAATTTGTTCGTCTACTGGGCTATGGGCATTGCTGAGCCTACAAGAAGGGAGGAAAGGCAAACGGTGGAGCCTACCTATTTTATTATTCGGATTTTTTTCTTGTGTGTAAATTAAAAAAAAACATAAACAGAGATAGGAATTATATCAGTAAGATATTTTGTTTGGGAGTAAAGTGTAGACAAACTTGTATTATCAAAGATATTTAGTTGTGACGAGGATTAGATTAGTATAACCGTGCGCAAGGCAAAGTTGCCAATCTTGTTTTGGAAGCTAAGCTGTACGCAATTTAAGGAGCTAGTGGGTTTTGTTGTGCATATGTAAACAGTTGTCTTATCACCAGAGTTCCATAAGAAGATTTACTGCTGGTTGTAATTCATTTTGAATGGATGTGGGAGCTATACTAACTGAGGATGGGTCCGTGATTCTATTGATAATTTATTGTTTCATGAATGTGTAATGCATCTTGGAGCCCTTCAAGCTTTACATACACTACAACTTTTTGACCAATATTTACTGAAACTACTAGTACTACTTTATTGCTTTACAAACTCCAGAGTCCAGGCTCTGACTTACCATTTTCATTTTTGAGGTGCTCATTATTCACGGAACTTCTACCTTAATGGTACTACCGAGTACCGAGCTTGGAGGTAGACAGTTGTAGCATATAGGTAGTTACTATAGGTAGATTTAGACGACTACTATACCTATGTATATACTTCTATGCTAAATATTACTCTCTAGAGAATATATACATAGCCAACCTACATAGTAGCATTATTCACGAAAACCCTCTCTTGATCACCAATGTAAATAAATGTTACAAACGGTTTATTATTTATCTGATTTTGAATATTAAGTAGGTAAGTCTAAGTGGTTTTATTGGTTAATGCTTAATCGTCAGCACGTACACCGTATACACATATTTAGGTTCTTCGTTCTGTTATAAAGACTAAAAAAATCATACAAATACAAATTGGGATGTGGAGGAGTAGCTATGAACATTTGAAAATATTTAATGATGTTGCAATTAATCAAGTTCCATGGGACTGAGGTTTTTATTGAGGATAAATTGTTAGACCCTCAACAAGGCTGTCTCAGATATTGTGCGGTGATTGTGTTAAAATGTGTTGTGAAGAATCATCAACTTATCTAAAGGTACAAATGAATTTACATATATACATCTGTGAATACTTCTTTGAACTTGTACAAGAAAACTGAAGATTCAATACGATTAAGATAAACTTAACTCTGCAGTAATGGTTGTTATTATCGATGTTTTTTTTAATTGTATTAAGCTACGTATAACTGATATTAGGTTAGGTATTTTGAAATAAATTGCATTCCATGATAGGGGAAAATGTAAGTAATTTTTGGATTTACACTAAATCGTTATAGGTCTAAATTGTGGTACTAAATATTTATAGTTTTATTACTTACTCGATATTGCCAATTATATAATAAAAGTTTTACGTGTATAGTCCGAAATAGTAGTACCTGTACACCTAGTACTACATACCACATATAGCATATCATGATTTGGTTTGTTCTTTTTTGGTCTTGGTTTTGGTGATGCAGGGAGTAAAACTTTTGGAAGGAGGAGGATCCTTCGTTGGTGCTTCGTGATTAATATGCGTCACGATTTGTAAAGTTGGAGGTGAATATGACGTGACGCTAATCCACGGCTTGTTAGTAGTACTCCTTGTGTGTTTATTTGTCCAGTCAAAAATATTTTAGCCTTTTCTTCTTGGTTTGGAAACTGTGAAATTTAGGTGTAAATAAGGTAAATGTTTTGGCTGTCGAGCTGAGAGTAGTACTAACCCTTTTGTTGGAGTCCACATGACTCTGTAAGGAGCTGATATTACATGACAATATATGTCCTATGTGGGCATTGTTGTAACCTTGACAAGCACAGCATGTCACTCTCATTTGTCAGCTGGGACGATGGGAGACGACGAGAGTTAACTCGTAAAGTAATTGTCAAATACATAGCCATGCGTATACACAAGTACATATTATTATGTATATGTATATGAAGTCCTCGCTCAGGACTTAAGTTCATCTCACTCTATCTCTATGTATCTCTTGCTCAACAATGGAGATTCCAGATTGAGCTGAATTACGAGTGGACACTGAGTCTTGATTTAGCGAGGACAGCCTTTGATTAGCTCTCAGTCAGTGCTTGGAGAATCATACTTGGGCATCCCATCACTGCTACACGTGGCTTTGACTTTGTCACAATTACAACGATACTGCTACTACTTACCTTTACTACACGGGGTATGGGCAGCACTTGCTTTAGTATTAATATAGTAGCGCATTATTATTTATCTCACATAAGTCAATTATTTCTAATACAGTCTTCAAGTATATTTCCTAGCTTAACAAAAATCATGTTTAATATTTAAAGAATTACTAAGACACAATTATTAAAAGAGTTTTGTAGCCATGTACCTACCTATCCTATCCAAGTTATCCGTTCAATCCCGTGTGAAAGGAGGGCATGTGTAGTAAAATGTAACTTAAGAAATAAGTGAAATGGTGAATTTGAACTGTCGTAAAAATGGTAATGAGTGAATAGCAGGCAAGTTGTTTCTAATTTGAATAATTGTGATGAGATCAAAGGTGTTTTGCCTGAACAAAAGTATAAAATATATCACATTATCCTCTGATAAATAGTGCTTTGCTAACAAGTGGCCGGGATTCTTTGGGAAAGCTTCGAGAGTCAAACTTTATGTTCGGCTTATTAGACCTACTTCTTTGACATGATCAATTTTATGATTCTATTAATGCATGTGATGTGATATTGTGTAGATAAATGTGAGCGGGAGAACTGGCTAAAGGTTTTGTTTTAATTTTTTTTTCAAAGAAGCTCAGCTTTTGGTCTTGGTTTTTGTTAAGATTCTTCTCATTATTTGTGAGAGGATCCAGAGTTCACTTGGGTCAGTCGTAGTCAAAATGTAATGTAGGCGACTGTGTAGATTCTGTAGACTGTAGACTGTGGAGGATCAGTGCAGCAGCAAAACTGTCTAAGAAATAGTCTGGAGCTCTGGAGTTTGATTATGTGAGTCAGGCTTTCCCTTAAAGTTCATATCTGTATGTGTAGCATGTAAGTACATAGGGGCATTTGTTTGACTAGTATATCAGTAGTGGTGGTGGTGGTAGTAGTAGTCGTAGTAGTAGTAGTGGCCGTGAGTATGCATACGAAAGAAGGATTTGTGAGTTTGTGGAGAGTGCGAGAGCCTGTGCCGCCTGAGGCCGACCTCTCACCAGGGTATCATGCCGTGTTTGTTTTACTCGTAACTATGAGACATCCATATTATTGCGTTGTTTAAATGACAGCTATGATCCTCAACTGGAGGAAGATTCCCTTTTAAACTATTCCAGGCATTCACATGCAATAGGTGTGGTATTCCGTCGCTTTTCCACATAACAATGTTTGTTTAGAATTTTCTTCAGTCGTCCTTTTCCTTCTTTTTTTTTAAAAATATTTACATTAGACATCAGCTATGCTCTGTCCGTCTGATCGAGTCTAACCTGTATTTCTTAATCAAGCAAGGAGATACAGTACTGTCCTTACTTACAGTTTAGATACTAGATACTGTCCAACGTTGTTATGTATCCATTTATATAGCACTAGAATATTAAATAGTCTTGAGCCTTGGGTGAGCGTATCTTCAATTCTGTACCTTCAAATAGGCTGACGCTGTCCACCATAATTGTGTTTCCGGGAATGATTAAGCTGCTAATGGTAAGAGACTGGAAATATGCTGGATTTGGATTTGGAGGCGGAGGTGGTCGAAATTGAATGCAATGCTAAAGTAAGAGTAATTCGCTTAAGTTGAGGCGTACCCTGTTGTTAATTGAGTTGAATTTTATTGGAGGGGAGGGTATTCAGTTCATTTATCAATTTATATGCCGATTTACTTGACCTTTTTATTTTGATTTTGATAGAGTCTCCACGAGAGCTTAGAATGCCAACACTGACACGAAGAAAATTTAATGGTTGATCAATTTTTATAATACTATGAAGACTGTGATGAGGTATGTATAGAAAAAAAAATTTGAACTGAGAGCCAGAGTAAATAAAACCAGTTGGAAATCGAAGGTTCGGAATAGTTGATTCATAGTGCTTGGGTTTTTATGGTGTAGTCGTAAAATTATTGAGGGAACTCCACTGTCGTTTCCGTGATGTCTACTACTGGTAGATTTGGTAATTCGTCAGGTCATGCTGTGTCTTGCCTATGTGGTAATGAGGAACCCCCTGTGTCCTTCTTTTAAGTTTCTCTTTTGCCCATTTTGATATCATCATGATCAGCCCATGAGCTCTGCTTTGAGAATGTGTCTTGCAGGGACACTTTACCTTTATACATACGTATAGGTTGTGACAACTCTCCTATAGTCGTCGTTTGTCTCTGACTCAGAGGCAGAAGGGCTCAGGTTACATTTCCCAATACACAAATCAATACTTTCTGAACTAATCGGAATTTATGGGGAAAAGGACGTCTTTCAGCTTTATGGTTTTTTCATAATTAAGTTAGGTAAGGGATATTTGCATCACTACATGTAGTAGGATGTTTAGGGAGGCTTGCTTATAATATGAGAGAATATGGGGGAAAGGCTGAGGCTGGACTCTCTGTACTGGAAGTGAAAGTGATGCTTAAAAGTAGATGATCTTCAAGGATGAGACCTTTCCTTGTAGCTGTCTGGTGCTCTGGTCAGAGGAAAACATGTGCGGGATGTGGTCCGTTGTGATAGGATGCGATGTGAAGTGGTTCTCCAGCTGTGACATGCCAGGTATCTTGGAGATGGACACTCATCGAGCGAAAAGCAAAAGGCTGTGCGTCTTCGGATGAGAAGGAACCCCCTGTTGTGTTCCGGTCGCCCTGGCGCCACAATTCCCATATTTAAGTGAACTCCGACCACATCCTCGTGCACACAAATACAAATATCTGTGAAGAGCTAAATATTCTAGAAGAGACTCATAATCAGTACAAGAAAACTTATACAGCAACTCTCTCTCTACTATGCTCTCCCACCAGTACCAGTCTCACTTCTTCCCATTTCCCCCAGCCACCAGCCCTGTGTGTTTGTCTGCCTCAATAAAATTCCAGTGTTTGACTACATTTGCGTTTACTCTTCGGTTTGAATTATGATCATTGATCATGAGTTGACTCATTACACCACCGGATTAGTCTCATCGTCAGTTTGACAAAGAATTTGAGATGCAAAAAATCCATAGAACAAATATACCTACGTCTCTTAAGAATATGTAGTAAAGGATATTTTATGTAGTAGGTAGGTCCTTCCGTAATTTGTAATTGTAGTGTCTACAGTGTCTAGGATTTGAGTTCTTTTCTGGGGAAAAACCTTCATTTAGAAAATGAAATTAAGGGGTTTTGTTTCAATGGTAGACATGTATATAATGAGGTAGGTACGTAAATATGTATGCACCTACACACGTTTATTGTTTGTGTTGTAAAAGGCGTATTACGTAATTGCTGCCCTTAAACTTCCAGTTTAATTTTTAACATGTAGTCTACAAACGTACATGATTGTACAGAGTGCCTATGTTATACATGCTTCCTTACTGACTCCAGTATTAATTAAACTGGGTTAGGTTACGATCACAGATGGTCTAGATTACTATGAACCTAAACTTACTATGGTAAATTCTTAAACTCTTCCTGTTCAGTTTCCTAAGTGTTCACAAGGATTGCATCCGAGGACCTTAATAGCTATGGACCTACTACAAGTAAGTAAGTCAAATTAAACGCCCTAAAGAAACAAACAACTTCGGCCCTATGGTGCTGGTCAATCCGAGAACTAAAGCTAAATACTGACTACTTCCGGTCCGCATTTGCTTCATCATGTTGATTGCTAGAACAAGAGTTGCCACCTAATTTTGGTTGTCATGTTCTCCCTACCCCCTGTACTAATACGTGTCAATTCAACTCCAGACTTTTAACTGGGGAGCTCTCTCCGGCCGGGGTGGAAATGAAAGAATGAAACCAAAAGAACGGAGAGCGTTGCTGAAATCTTTTCTCTCTCGGATGCGTGTTTAAGTGATTAGTTCGATGGATTAGCATGTATGTTATCACTCATTATCTCCCGTCAGAGTCGTCAGGGTGTTGAAGGATTAGTTCCGTGTAGCTTAAGCTGTCAGTCAACCTTTCAAGTCATTTCTATTAATTGCTTTTTATCGACTCTTGTATCTGCCTCTTCAGTGAGCACTGAGCAAGCCTACAAACGTAATGCCCTACCTGAGAGAGAGCCTAGTCCTTCCTTGATTATCGCGTATGAAATTGCTTAGACCTTTTTTTTAAAGACCATATTAGAGAATTACCTCACCTCAATTTAATCGGGATCATTTTACAGGGTCCAAGTATGAAGTTCACCCTCATTGCTTTTTTATTCGCTTATACTACTACTCCTTGGAAAACTTGCATTTATGTTACGTGTAGAATTTTATTTGAGCTGTAGTAGTCATTTGATTAAAATAGGAAATAAATAATTAGGTGGGTATATTAAAAATAAAGTTACTATGTTAAACTTAATAATAAACATAATATCGTCTGTGAAGAACCAAAATGACCTAAATCCAATTTAAGCTGGAATCAAAATGAGCTATATGTCATAAAAACAAAATAAGAAACATGCGTAAAATGTTAACCAACAGTTTTTTAAAAGCGTAAAATGTTCTATTT
>JAQFZE010001126.1:0-19669 GCA_034695245.1 Dicyrtomina saundersi | reverse complement strand
TAATTTCAAACTCGCATGCGTGTTACACAAATAAAACAGCGCACAAATAAATTATCGATGCGAACTAATATTTATTTCAATACGTTGCAATTATCTTTATTGCAAATTCAAAAGTTTGTGATTAAATTGTCTTTACTAACATAAGGTCAGGAAAAATGTTGTTTTGTTGTAATAAACAGATTATAATTAAACAAAAATTTATGCTTCTGCGATTACTTTGGTAGGCAACGAAGAGTTCCGTCCGCAGGACGGGCCGAATTACTAGTGTTATTATATTTACAATGACGAATAAAAAATATCACAAAGTATACGCTTAAATGTTAGAAAGCAGTCAAAGTTCTATCAACAATTCTGACTATGGAAAATTGGCCAGATGGAAAACCTCGGCTGCCAGTCTCTTGATAACCACTGGACAAACATCAGCTCATTACGAGTCTCATCCCAACCTGGCGTCTTGTGTTACTAGCTGCAACATGGCATGGCCTACCATACATGAAATTTCTACCTGTCACGACAATGTCAACTGGCTTTATGTTCTAGAAAATAGTCAAATTTGTTCACGACAAAAAAGCTGTCATCAAGGGAAAATGGTGTTCTTTGATCCCTGGTCCTGCGTTCCACGATTTGCAGGCTGTAAAAAAAGACAAAACTAAACCTTGACCACCTCAAATTTTAAGGAGTTCATACAGTCATAGACACATCCTTATTACAAGCCACCGGAATCAAATTTTGTGAAGTAGAAGAGTATTCTTTACAGACCTGCACCCATTTTTCTACATCTTTGGAATATGTTCCTGTGGCCATCTCCAGGAACCAGTTTTTTCCAGTATCATCGTTACAAATTACTCTGGACGCACAGATCAAATCACTCAGTTCCTATACACGTACTGGTCAGTGTAACGAGAATCGTTCCAAACAACGTCTGTGCTCAGGAGACTATACATTCTGCCACAATATAGGATGTCCACTTGAATCCAACATACTGCAGCGATAAAATCCCTGCCACTGTTAATATAATTGTACCTCGCCTAATCATAAGATACAGACTCTTAAAGACACGTTTTGGGCTGACTGTTGGCGAACTATGTATTTTATGACCCAGAAGAGTGATTTAACATGAAATAAAGCAATCTCTGACTGCGACAAATGCAAATATTCCTGTGTACGCATGGAAGTACAAGTGGTGACTGCAGGAATAATACCTAGATATATAAAGGCTATGCAAACTCCTGGATACGTCTTCATGATATTACAATCGGTTAAAAACGAACTCTAACTTACTAACCCCATATATTTGATACAGTTAAAAACACAACTGTTGAAGTCTGAATACCTTATGTGGATCATCCTATTATTCAAGAATTACCCTGCGCTTGAGTTGGTATTTGCGAATTAATAAGTTGTCATATCTGTGCAGACCGGTGGATTAATGTCTTGTGCTACCATTCCCACCACTGGATTATTATTTCCATTTTTGGGCTTTCTACGACGGCTACGATAGTATCAGCCATATATGTTACCCGTTTTATGATGACGGTAACTGTGTATCTAAGCTGGCCACTACAATTCTGCCTTCAAATTATACAAAAAAAACAATCACACAAATGTCGCTAGGACAATAAAGCAAAATTAAATGAAAAAACCGGGCAATCATTACTGGATTATTCTCATCCCATTTATAAAAACACGAGCAAACCAACCAACAAATGTGCTTCAAATACACGTCAATCAATGTACCTACCAGGTGCTCGACTATCTTTATTCATAATCTTTTCTGGTTTCTGCCTTACTGGTGCCTATACAAACTCAGCTACCTTGTCAGCTACCAGCCGAGAATGTCATCAATCCAGAAATTAAACCACGTATGCAATCAGAGTCAATACTAGATTAGGGCTCAGTGCATTCGGGCAAGAGTCATGTTTTAAGATTGAAGACTTTCGCAACGCGGTCATAGGCACTATTATAATTTAAACTAAAACAGTAGCATTACAATGTAAAAAACAACTTCTCTACTATGTGCCTAAGGCAGTCGCCAAATATCAAAGTGCATTAAAATGTAACAATCTCTACTCCTTAGCTGCTTGTCATGGAGACAAATGTGAAAAATTTCAAGTCAACTCTACAATTCCTGAATTTAAGGATTCTCAACATCACCAAGAATGGAGTAGCTGTAGATACCTCAGGCATGTACACTGCTTGTACCTTTTTGCAAGGGACTGTCATTAAATACGTGTCTACCTGGACAACCTGACTAATGAACTATTTGAACTATTATCATGTACCGAATGGGTCTACGCTGTGGAAATTACCATTACTTCACATTTTGTTAACACGACATATCATAACACAACAAAATTAAAAGCTGGGATTCCGAAATCACTCAATGGAATCAAATTAACTTTAATCTCAATCTCCTCACCTCCTGTTCCAATACTATCTCAATAAATCATCACTACAGGAAACTTAACTTTGTTAGCGCCATGTAATACACGAAGTGAAGCTACGCTCAACCAATTGGGAGAAATTCTCTGCGATACCATTACAAACGCTCGTTCCATCACGCCTTATTGTATGGCTAATACGAACCTCATTTGCACTATCGCAGATTCCGGTGGAGTAAAACGTATATCTTCCCTCGTGGATCCGGATAAAATTATGCAAATCAACATTTTATCTCTACACTTGAAAAACGGAGTTCTGGTTTCTAAAAACAATACTGTAGTATTTGAGTTCTCTAGTAGTTCTTTGTTGGAAGTACAGATATTCACAGACAATTTAAAGCCTATAAAACAAACCCAAGAATCCAGCTGTACTGCAGAATTTATCAAACTGAAAGGCGCCTACAACAGTGCTGCAGCCGCTACACTATTTATAAAAGCCAACAATCGATCCAACATCCAACGTCGCGATATTGGAATGTAAACAAGCCGGACTAACCATTCTTATTTATCTCACGAACGAACTTGTTTCATAACCTTTACGTGTGAAATTCGATAGTCCGGAAATTAATATTTTCTGTCGACTGCAATGCTCACAAAACACGATCGAGCTACATGTCACTGGCCATTTAGATTATTTGTCCAATGCGGCAATTCAAAATAATCAAAAGACATATTTCTACGAACCCGCCACAACGGATACGGGATTCCATCTTTTTTCCTATCTGGCTTTAGCTTGTTCTTTTGGATAACCCAAGGAGCCGTATCTCTAGCGTTTATTAAAATTACTATAATTACGTTGAATGGGAGTATGAAATTAGTATTACGAAAACTAATTTAAAACCCATACTGGCTTTCTTATTATTTTAAATCACTAATGCAATTTTCATTTTTATGGTAACTGGTTTGATTTAATTAAAATTTATTGTCAGTCCCTAGGTTTTCAACCTTAGAATCATAAGATTCACTACCAAACACCGCTGGCTCTAGTTACTTTGGATGAAATTACTAATTAAAATTTCTAAAATAACACTACCACTCAGTTAATTTTATTACTTCTTACCGCCTGAGTCGCCAAATAAAAGCCGCTGCATGTTTGCTTTTCCCACACACACGCCTTTATTATGGACCTCAGCAACTGTCGTTCTAAATCTTCCTCCAGCCATGGAGCCCAGGAATCAATCTCCATTGAACCAACTGTTACAACACCACGGCCTGCTCCGTTCCCAACTACCAGCAATCCTGTTGCTTTGCGGGCCATGCCCATGGGACTTTACGGGATTACGCCGTCGCTCCTTTAACAGGGTCCAGCGTTGTCGCTGAGCTGCACTCCGGCTCCTCCGTACGCCTCAGCGTTCTTTCCAACGTCTTCAAATCCATGTGCGGCCTCTATCATTATCCCGATTTTGACGATCCAGGAATTTCATTATCTCCATCGGGCCACTGAAACACTTCAGAACATTTGCACGCGCTTTACGCTTGAATTGCGACGTCCCCGTGTTTTGATTCCCCATAATCCGTACAATGTTTTGGTTTAGGCGCTCCGACAAACTCCTCTCAATCAAGTTTGTCCTTCTACCAAAACTTCGATAGTTCGTCTACCTCGTATGCCTCGTCATCCACCGAGTCTAGATCCCAGTGTCATCTTTGACCATATCATTCTGGTATCCACTGATAAAGAGTAACAGAATGCATCCACACGGTTTTCTTTTATTTATCAATTGAAACTATTTGTTCAACGGGTAGGAGTGTAGTGAGCTATATACCTTTCTAATCAGTTATATATGTTTTCCATTTATCATATGTAATGACACATGCTTCAACTTCTAATTACATCTATATTAAAATTAACGTCCTTATTCTTTACTAATTACTATCTTGCACACTAGTGATTAAGATAGCTTCCGTAAAGGTAATTGGATAAATGTAATTAGAAAAATCATTCGTAAACATAATAAGGACTTTATGTATCAATAGTATATTTGATATGTTTTTCCCATGCTACAAAAGTTACACTCATTTCTACTAACTAACTAGAATCACTAGGTTAGTCGCTAATTACATTACTCACTCACATTATTTCCTATTTGTTGATCAGCATCTAAGTTAGTCACTAATTACTTACTAACTACATTTCCTATAGATTAATTAGCATCTAAGTTAGCAACTAATTACTTACTAACTTCATTAGTTACTAATGAGTTAGTCATACATTCATAAACTATTCTTATAGCATTTTCTATATATATCTAACTATATAAACTCTAACTATTCTTTGAATAAACATCTCAGTTTCTAACTGCTCTCACTATTAGCAATTGACTTACGGAGAACACAAGAAATATTTAACTTTATTTCCATACTCGTCACTTAAACATCATACAGTCACTACCATTTGTAACTAAATATATAGTATTATTTATTTGTCTTGTAACACTACAACACAATTCGTATTTTAATTCAATATGTATAAGTCTTGCTATTGGTGTAAGTATCTTTTGTGATCAAAGTTTTTAATGCCGGCTAAAAAGCTGGAATTGCAAGTGATCTTGCTTCTAAAAGAAAATTGTCCGTACAGGAAATGTCAAAATTATGAAGCTGAATAGTAAACTTCTAAATTCCACAGATTCTATGTTTCACGTTAATAAAAGTTCAATTAAATCTTTATGCAAAAAATTAAACAGAATTTAATCGATTTTTCATTGTAAGCAGCGCCTAATACAAACCTCACAGTAATTACTTTAGATACGTTTTTCAAAATGAGAACGTCCGTCATATTGCTGGTTATTTCTTGAGATAGCATATATTTTTTGGTTCCTTTATCATTTCATAGAAATAAATACTATTAACACTTGGCAAGCAGACTTTTATATTTATCAACAATATACCATGAGAAAATCTTTGACGTACATAAAGTATTGCTTTAATTTAATAATATCTGAATAAAACCCTATTAATACGTGGTATAGTTGTGGCTGCCAACGGAAGGCAAAATTTAAATAAAGCTCACCCATATGTGGTTTAAAAGATCCTGTTTCAAATTTGAATATTGCTTATCTTAGATCTTGCTTTTTCTATAGGTTTTAAGAATGCTGAGAATTTATGTACAATTAGGAACAGGAAGAAAAGTGTTTGCTTTAGTTCAGAGAACTTTATTTTTTTGTTTAATCCTGGAAAAACGACGTGCTTTGAAACAAGAGGTTGGCTGTTTTTTAGGTGCTGATCAAAATTTTGTTTTAAGTTAAACGATCTAAAACAAAGCTAGCAAAACAATTGCTTTTTGTTACGCCCGTTACACAAACACTTAGCCAAATCAGTACACAAAACTAAATGACCAGCTTAGCTATCTTTTTTCAAGGATTAGTATTGAATCAAAAATAAATTAAATTTTTGTCGGTATTTTGGCATCTTTGTATTTATATAACTTCATCTTTGCGATGGCTGCAGATGCTAATTCTGAGTTTATTTTTAACTTTATTCGTGTTTTTACTAGCTAGTTTGTTAATTTTCAAAAGATATTTAACATTTGTAAAATTAAATCTTAAAGAGCATTGTCGGTAGGGTGGTAAAGTTGGTTTTAGTCAGGATTCTCTAAGCTTTGTTTTAAACGTTTTACTATTTGCACTTTGGTTTGTGACATTATTTGATACATTTTGTTCTCTGCAATCTCTTTTCTTAACCAATAAGCTGATACACAGCACATAAAACACTCGCTGCATTGATTTTCTATGTTTAAACAGCTAGTTTGTATCATTGAGAGAAACCTAATAAATTTATTTGCTGCTAAATTTTGAAATAAGTTTAGTACACCAATTTTAACTGGATTTAATTTGATTTCTGAAAGTACCTATCTAGCCCCAAAATTTTTAAAAATCGGTGAGCCTGTCTACGCACCTACTTGTGCTATTTATTACAAACTTGGCAATTTGACTTGTGTTGAAAATATCGTAATTCTGACATGTGAAGAAAGGGTTACGTACTTTATAATTTTTTTAGTTTGCACTTCAACTTTTAACTTCTAATTCTATTGTGGCAACCACAATAGGCGTATCTTCAACACTGCAATGTACACTTAAATTTTGTGTTAAGGACTTTACTAGTGGGCTGTGGAATTCTGTTATGCTTGATTGGGTTTATGAATGTAGGCAACAATCATTCGTTTATAATATTTCGAATATTCTTGAAATATGTCTAAGTGTATTTAAGATAAACGGCGTTGTCTTTTGCTTGCTCGATGGCAAGAAACACTAGTAATTAAATCAAATACTGCTTGTAAGCAACTGGTGAAGCCTTCTACAAGTTTTTTACTGCGGTTTTAAATGTGTTTAAGTCCGTGCCCTCTTTGAGACCATTATTGGTATTTTTTGATTAAACAAAACAGGTTGCAATCTTTACAATGAAAAACGTCGTTTACATGGGATCTGTATGGTACGTGATAGTAGGACTTCAACATACAGTGCGGGTATGAACACTCAAAGTGGTTGTTAAATGATTCGAGCACATTAGGTGAAGAATAATCGTCTTGTTTGTAATGCTGTTGTGCGTCGACAACCCTTGTGGTGTACAATGGGGTTATTTAGAAGTCTATGTTTGTGAAACGATACTTTATCTATAAAGAAGGGCTAAAAGTAGTAGGTAGTAGTGGTTGACGCACCTTTAATTGGTTTATATTGATTTATGCCTATTTTTTTAATTTCTTGGTCATACAGTTTTAAGAAAATGAATACTTTCTAAATTTTACTGCAAATATTGACTTGTTACAATGATCTAAGGTTTTTGATGATGACATTGTTTTCATCTTTAGGAATATGCGTTATGAATCCAGTTTTTAATAGGTCCGGAACAATACATTTGGAGAATAATAAGTTAAGTATGAATTTAAGCAAAGTTGTGAACAGAAATCTGAATTGTTTGATTAAGTTGGTAAGTAGAGTGTATGAAACATTGGCCTTTGTCAATTTTAGTTTATCTGATGCCTTAAGTACTGCTAAATCAGTAAGTGTTAATTTTTTGCAGTCCTGCTTCTTTGCTTTATCACGCTTAATAATTGGCAGATACATTCTGTTAATATCACTGAAATGATCATTTTCTTATTTAACGTGTTTTAGTAGTACTGTTACTACTTAAAATTTTTATTTGGTTGATAACGGATTTTGTTAATTTTGTTCTGTTCAGTTAAGATTTAATTGAATGAAATCTTCTAAATTTACAATATAGTTTTGTAACTTTCACTTGGATTTTAATTTTGCTAGTTTAATTAATATATTTAATGTGATCTGTATGTTCTGATAATTTGCATTTTTACACATTTTCATTTAAAACACTTATTTTAGGGAAATGTTTGTCTATTGTATTTCAGGTCGAGTCATTGGTATTAAATTATTTCGTTTTTTTTGAAAATGCTACATTGTAGGCATTCACAAAATAGTTGTCTAATATTTAGGCCATTAAATTTACATTATCACAAGTGTAATTTTGAACTAAGTCTTCAGAAGATAGAATATTAACAAATGCTTTCTTATTTGTGTCAGTAATCTGCCTATATTTTTAAATAGTTAGTTCATTTTTTTCTTGTAAAATAGTATTGGCAAGGGTTATTTTGAATATCTATATGTCTTTGCACTGTATCTTTAAAAGAGGGCAAAACATCCGGGCTTGAATAAAATTGATTAATATTTGTATATATTTACTATCACTGATACAGCTGTTGGTATGTAAGTAGGCCTAACAATTATACATGCCAATTTAGATTGAGTAGTATTATTGTAAAAAAAATTGTTCCATCTAATATGAGTTATATTCTTACGTGCATATATAGCTGTCCCACCTCCCAGCTTGTCAACTCTTATTAATTGATGTAAATCAAAATTATCTATATTAAAGTACTTATTGGTACTACCATAAGTCTCAGTAATAGTATGTCATAATCAGTACTTATAATTTTAAATGTTTATAATTTTTGTTTATTCAATGAAGTAGCATTGATGTAGTATAGTTTAGGTATACTGTATAAAATTATTGAAATCTTAACTTTTTATTCAGATGTATTTTTCTTATTTAGCTGGTTTGGTATTGGGTTGCGTCCTAAATGTTTTCTTTTAACACGTCTTAAGTAAGCTTTTCATTTTTTTTTTAACTATTATAACAAACACGATTCCGTAGAAGTTCTTAAAATCTTAAAGTGTAATTATTAACACTAAAAATAATCATTAAAATTAAGTTAATACTACCTGATAATTTACAGCTAAATGGGAAAGCTGCAGTCGCAGATTGGATTAGGGTGATTAAGTGCAGTAGAGTCTAAAGGTCAAGAGTTTGTGTTGCTTTGCTGTTATTATGTATACATTGTAATTTTCCTATTTAAAAGCACATGGTCCTTGTTATGCCTATAAAATTGTTGGTTTGAATTTAAAATGGTAGTTTGTACATTTTTATGAACATAAACACAGTGCTTTGTCTCTAACCTAGTATTTGAACTGATTAGTACTGTAAGTAGATTGACCAGTTAATTGTAGAATTAATGTAGAAGCTGGTGTGACTGTGCACCACAGCATTCGCCGAGCGGCAGGAGATCAAATTACTTTTTATAGTAACGATACAAAAATCTTTACTATTTAATGTATATAACGCAAAACAAGAGAGTGAACAAATAGCTTTAATTACTGGCGCTGAGCACAGTGCATAGCATTTAATCTGCGGCAATTACGTACTTCTATTAACTTTTACCTTACATGAGTTCTTCTAAGTAAGATTTCGAGACATGGTTGTAATTCCCTTGTATCCATAAAGTAAACGTCTGTAAATTATCATACAATGTTGTTATAGATACATCAAACATTTTCATAAATGTTAAATGTTTGGCTTTTGAATAAATTTAATTGATACTTTACACTTTAGCAGGTAATAATGACGTGTTGGTTGCAGTTGATCTCAATAACGTTTTGATATTGACTTGATAAGCTTAAGCTCAAGCTCAAATGCAAATAATACTCTCCTTTTCGTAAAGTTGTTCTTAACTTCTTCTGAACCTAAAGGCAACGTCTTGTACTCAATTGATTACTGGTTCATTGTGACGGTGACTTTACTTTTATTAAAATGTTGAAAGTTACAAAAGAATTTTGTGAGCTTTCCAAGATACGCTTTAGAATTTACGAGGCCATACACAATAGCTTGTTATCTACCGTTGATGCAATTTTCTAATGAATGTGAACTTACGTCAGATGGTATTACAAAGTTCTTGACTTAAAGTTCAAGGCACGGATGCTTAAGAGTGCCTTTAGTAAGAGACAGTCGATGCTTTTCAATTTTCAATGCCAATGGAAATACTGTCTGTCTCTTCAAGTACAGTACAGCATTTACAATATCAACACAAAACTAACAACAAACATACCCAGCTCTAGTTTCAGATTTTGCATCTATGTAAAAGGCAGGGTGGTATCGTCTCATAATTACTTCCTAATCATTTTCTGCTAGTGACATACGAGTTTGTGTGAAAAACGGCCTTTTCACTATTGTAAACAGTTTTGATTCTTTGGCAATATTTTACCTAGCCAAAAATCCGTCGCCTGGTTTGGTAAATGTGTCTGAAGTTATTTTAGAAATACACAACGGGTCTAACATTCGGTGTTTTAAATAAACTTTTAAGAACCCTCGTAAATTTTAGATTCGTTGTTAAATCCTAGTGTAGAATCCGTAGTAAGACGGAGCTGCTAATTCTTAGTTAATATTGCTCCGTTGTTGGCAAAGTGATGAATAAAAGGAAATCCAACATACATTAGTTTTTAAGTCATTTGCGTCTGTAAGCTTTAGTCCTTCTTCCTGCTCCAGACTGAGCAGAAAGTCTGCCTTGCCCACGTTGCTTAGTGTGAGTTATAAGGTTACGTCAGTAGATAAAGGTAGTAGGGAATTGTTTTTTTTTGGTTGTGTGGTGGGGGTAGGGTTGAGGGGTAGTACCCGGTGGGGAAGGGAGATGTGAAGAATGAATTGGGCTACAGTATGGGAAGAGATGGGGAGCGTATAGTGATGATAGGGATGTAAAAATCATAAGAAGCAATGGAAAATTAAAGCCTTTCACTATCTCCCTTATATTCAGAGTGAGTGAGAAAAAAAGACAAAAACGGAAAACTGCATAAAAAATTAAAATCAAATCGGCCGCAATGCTATTGTGTAGTATGGCAAGGCCTGATGTGCTCTGTGTGCTGTAGCAATGGACGAAATGGTAAGTGAGGCTGAGTGAGCGAGGACGAGACCAAAACAGGGGTGCTTTGTAGATAAGGGCCACACTGTGTGTAGTATACGCCGTCTACTCAACACAGCTCCCTATTATTAGTGTTCCCCATTCACTCCTTCCCCTGCTCCTCTGATTAACTACATTACAGAGTTTAATATTTAAATCACAGTCAGTACTTGAAAGTACTCCTGGCTTTTTTGTCTCTCTTGCTGCCTGCCTGCCTGTCTGCCTGCCTAGGCTGCGTGGATTGATGAATGGATAGAACTTGAGATGTAGACTAATGATCTCTCTCTCTCGTCATGGATTTCTCTCTGAAACTAAAACGGCGATCCGGACTTGAGCTGGACCTCACTGCGGACTCCAGCGATGGACTTTGAATCAAGCTTTTGGAACTTTTGGCATTGAAAACCATCGACTTGAAGGAAAAATTCAAATCGAGGACTGGACTTCGATTTTTGGGACCAGATGTCAGCTAAGTCGTGTTCTAAACTTCCTGAAGGTCTTGATTTCTTCCAAAACTATTGATGTGGCCTGCTTAACTGTGTACTCTTGCTGCCTAAACGTGTCTGGAGTCTCTGAAAACTTACGCGTGCTGCCGCAATGGAAACAATGAACTTCCAAAACGTTTATATGTTGTCTGATGATATGATGTCGCCTGCCTAACTGTGTACACTTGCTGCTGCCTAAGTGTGTCTGCAGTCTTTAGAAACTTTCGTATGCTGCCGCGATGAGTACGATGAACTTCCAAAACTTTAATATGTTGTCCGATGCTATGATGTGGCCTGCCAGTGTACACTTGCTGCCTAAAAGTTTCAAGCTGTTTTAAAATTGTAACTAAAAATAACTTACGAAATGTCGTAATCACAATCAATTTTACAATTAACATTTGCACACTTTTATTTTTTGTCACACTTTAAAATAATTACAACTTTTGAATGCAATTTCGGAATTTTAAATCTGCTTTTTCAAATAATAATTATATTCAAACGCAAAAGAGTAAATCTAAACATGTTTAACAAACATTACGTAATAATAACTAACGCTAACTGCAAACTTGCAAAACAAAAGTTATTTAGAAAACTATTAAGAGCAATTGCATGTATGTTGTACATACTTCTAAAAATCAGTAAACACGGAGCCAAATATATAAACTGAGTTTAGTAGTTGTTGTTTGCACTGTCTTTATTGTCAGCATCGCTGCCAGACTCGTCAGATACTCTTGATTCGTCGCCTGTTAATCTAGAATGACATTCTATTGACAAAAAAGGCGACGGTAGAAAACCAAAAAATAGTTCTTGCCAATCGATTGTGAACACTGGTTTAATTGCTGGTGAAATCAAAGGTGGAACTGCCCCATTGCCATGCATGTCAGTATTTGCTGCCATGTTTCCAGTTTCTAATGTACTTGAATGTACTTGGTGAGGCACATTGTATAAGCTATTGTTTTCCGTGTAGGTAGTCGTTAAGTCCAGCAACGTAAAGTGTGGTCTAGAAAATGCTTGAGCAATAAAATGCAGGCCATATGAAGGTTTAATTGCTGCTACTTGTGCGTTTGTTTGAGTGATGTAATGTACAAGCTCGTTAATTTCAATCGACGTCAAAGAAATAGTTGACCCGCCATAGTTTGGAAACTGCTGAGCGTACTTTCTAGAAATGTTGTCGTTACTCAACATCATGATTGCCCTAGTAAAGTTGCTGAATTAAAACTGGACACTAACGGATCTGAGCAAAAAGTGTAGATTTTTCCAAAAATGAAATTTCTTCAAACGATACTTTGGCAGGCTGCCCGTCAAAGTAGGGCAGGTAGTCAGTTAACTTTTGTCCTAATGTTTTATAAAACCTGTGTTCCTCAAGTAGTTACGTAGCCAATTCAAAGATAAAGTGGCTCTCAAACAAAGAAAACAAGACTTTTCAATGTTTGATATGCTCCCTATTCCGTTTTTTAATGTAGTTAAAATGCGTCCTCATCTTTGGGTTGTAAATTGCTCAAACTACTGTTTTTAAAATATTCTGAGAGTCTTAAGTCTCAAAAATCTCCTAATTTTTGGATTTTAGAGCCATATTCTGCAAAACAGATACAAATGTTCTGTTAGATATCCAAGTTGATGGTCTAGGTTGTGCGTCAGTTCCACAAAAGGATGTTGCAAATCTATGCAGGTTCTGTTTTCACGAAGTCTGGGCTTTAAAATACCGATGGCTAGAGCGGAAAGCAATCCAAGTATCTTTCGTCCGTCCTCAAGAGCCAAATTTGCAATTTTAGGCGCCATAGTTCCCTCGGAGGTATGTTTGTCCTGAGTTTGTGTCCTTATCCTAGCTATGTCCTTATTTCTTCAGTATTTAGTCTGAGATAGTGCAAGAGGTAGTGAGATGGTTCCAGTCCAAGCGTTAGCTCTAAAATGAATTTAAATTCACAAAGATCATCAATATATTTATATAGCTGGCTGAGTTTTATGCGCACAAAAATTTGCATTCAGCGCAACTCAAACACTACTTTTTTCCCTCTGCAACTCGAGCCAACATGGTTTGTAATGTGTACTAAGGGGTAATTTTATTGCGTGAATTCTATTGGTCTATGTTACGCTTAGCTCCTACTTGTCCTATGTACATTACTATTTTTTATTTAGAATTTATTACATGAAGAATTTAACTATAGTCTTGTTGCTGCTCAGCATCAAAAGGACTTAGACTACTTGACTTGCCTCTTCCCTGCCTTCTTGATTATGTTTTAAAACTGTTTCTGAACTAGCGAAGACGACAACTCGTGGCTGGCAGATTCTCTAAGGGACAAAAGCTCTATACAGACTTCAACTCCGGATGCTGAAAACTTTTACTCGGCCTGCTGAAACTTTGGACATCACTTAAAGCTAACAAACTGGGAAATTTATAACTAGTTACCTGGATCTGGATGGGGGATTGAATTAAAATCAAGACTTGGAATCTCGATTGTGGAAACATTTACTCAGCCAGCTAAAACTTTGGACCTCACTTGATGCTGACGTACTGGATAATTTACAACTTGGCTCCTGAATCTGGATAGCAGATGAAATTAATATCAACAAAAAGACTCTTAAAGCTGCAAACTTTGACTTGGCCGGCTAAAACTTTGGACCTTATTAGGCTCTAGCGTTCTGAAAATGTTACGATCTGGCACCTGAATTTAGATAAACGCAGAAACTTGAATCAATACTTGGACTCTGGACTTTGGTTTTAACTATAAGATGGATGGTGCTTTTGATCTACATCACTAGGACGTCTGCTCTAAATCCTGGTGCAACCTACACAGAATGTTTGCAAATGTAAACTGTCTATTCTGTGCCTTAATTATCGTTTCTAAAAAAAAGCTTGTGGAGCAAGCTACCAGAAAAAAATTATTGCAACCGTAGCTTAAATGCAAGGTGTCACACAAACAATTTTAGTCAACTGCAGCTTTGAGTTACTTGAAGTGCTTGTCAAGGAGGGAATATTTATATGTCTGTTTAGATCCAGCGACTTGCTGTCAACAATCTTTAAGATGACAAACTTTGGCTAAAACCCAGAGACCAAATAGTTAACATTACCCATTCATCTGGACGGTCAGTAGCTAAACTACTGAGAAGCATATCCTGCAGACACGTCAAATGTTGTTCGTGCAAGAAACTTCCACATCAATTTTAAGTTGAATCATAACTATTGTTAGAACAATATAGGGACGAAAATAATTTAGGTACACGAAGGTCTGCAAAGCGCCTGCACACTTTTAGTTATTATACTAACATCCCGATTTTATGCGTTTAACCTCAATCATTCTTTTTACAAAAACTGTTTTTACAAACATCAACTTTTATCAAAGGATAATATTGACTGCAAATGTGAATGTGATTTAACTGACTCGATAAGCGACAAATCCTGTAAGAGCGAATCATTGTATGTTAACAATCGCGACAACTTTTAGGGTTTACTACGGTCACAAATCATCCAGTTCTATGCACCTCCAGAGATTCCTTACACATTTCTGGGCACCCAGCAGAGACGTAATGTGGACTTGCTACGAACACAAATTAATTTGTTAGACAAAAAAATTTATTTCAACCCTCTACGAATAATAATCTGTTGGTATCCCAGGATCTGGTGAAACCTAAACTCTAAAATCTGTTCAAAACATGCTGTCGCAGAAACAAATTCGAGACAAACGTTTTCGTTTTGCATATGTTGCTTTCTTGGTTCTTGTGCTTTAAATATCCTTGAAAACACATTTCATTCATGTTTTCACATTATACGGTATAACTACGGAACAATACCTGATCAGCTTAAACATGGAATTTCAAATAAAGATAAATCAAGGTTTTGAAATGTCATAGTCTTGGTTTTTGACAAAGTTGAAACAATTGGGATTAGACTGCTTTATTTTGTTGACTAATTTATGAAGCTTGTGGATCCATCTGGGGGTGCATATTCGTTTTTTGCACGAACAGCCGTTGCATTTGGCAATAATCTTCAGTAAGCTGTGCTGGCGATGTAAATTTGTATACACAGTTTATTGTTTCTTCAGCAGACGACTTGCAGCAGGCTTCACAACTCTACAGATCCTCTGACAAGGCGATTGTATTTGGCAAACTGTTTTGGCAGAACTGCAACAATCCACAACAACAACAATATGACAGGTTTCTGATGCGCTTACGCTATTGGAAATGTACACTAGAAGATTTGTACAATTTGCAACAGCGACAACGTCACATTCTGAAAACTGATCTTAAAGAGAAAGAATTCGAAAGCTTTGAAAATTTTGTGCATTTGTAAAGCTGAACCGTGCTGTTGCCAACCACAATAAGTATGTATACTTGTGAATTCTTTATATTATAACAGCTTAAAATTTTAAACCTGAATTGGGTAAAAAATTTAATTATAACAGGAACCACGTTTTGAGCGGAGTCAGTGCGAATGTTTTTAAAATCTAAAGAAATGAAATACTATAATATTTATAGTGGGACTTAATCATGTATAGTAAAGTAATACGGTTAGCTGCAAATATAATAATTGAACTATTATTTAACAACAACTTCAATTAGAGGTTTCATTAAATACTGTGAAGTTAATCAAGGCAATATGTTTAAATTTTATTTGGGACCATCTATAAGAAGGTAGCTAAGAACATGTCTGAAAGGGGAACGCTACGCAAAATTGACATTTTTTCTGCCTTTGTAAAGGTATACAACAACACAATCCACTCTACAATCAAGATAGCTCCAAATAGTGTAAATCGTTTGAACAAAAATGATGTCTGGAGAACCATGTATTCAGATTTAATTGACAGTACTCAGAAGCATACACCAAAGTGCAAGCTAATGGACTGTGTTTAAATAAGCGGTGTAAAACTAACGTTTGACGAAGGTTGTAATAATATATTTTAATTTTTTTAAATTCATCTATTTGTCACTTACTTTATTACTTAAGCATACACTATATATAGACCAGTGTTTTAAATAAACTTGTTATTACGTTTTGGACTGCTAAACAGAGTACAATCAAAATTTATCTGAAGTATTGTTTATTGTTAAAGCAGTCAACGTGGAGACTATACCTACAACCTACGAAGATCTTTATCACAACAGCAGTACTGACAGATTTTATGAGGAAGAGCTTAGCCAAGCTTAGTGTTTCAAAATCAATTCATCGTTTTTTCCGTATCTTTCCAATGCTATCAAACAGCACATCAACAAAAAACGCATAAGACTTGACATGAATTGCTGTTCCATCTTAGACAGAGATCCCACAAGTACAGAAAACACATACATAACCGTTACTAGTGACCAGCAAAGAAGAATATATTCAGGCAATACCCCATCAAGATTTGTTGCTCTACTGCCTACACCACTTAAACTTTAAAACTATGACGTTGGATTAGTTAGCTTGACATACACAAACAGCTCTCAACCAACTCTATCTCAGCATTTAAATACAAACCCAACGCAGAAAGTGCGTAGCACTGCAAGTTCTGACGCAGAGCCCAAGGAAAAGTTGTTTTTTAACTACAAGTCAGCTGTAAAGACATTTTTCTAACTTCCAGAAACAAAAGACAATATAACATGAATTTATGAGTAGGGTTAACGAAAAGTTAAAAGTAAGTCAAGCAATAGTTCCGCACAAAATTAAACCAAAAGCCTTCAGCTTAAATCTTTATAAAGTACATGTGATCCTTGCGAATAAATTAAAATCAAATAGTGTCATTATTAAAATCCCTACTTCTCTTTCAATGTTTTTAAGCACAGCAGATCAAGATTCATGACCAAAAACCATTTACCGTAGAATATTGTACCTCATTTAGACTTTGATATTATTTCAATGGGCGCACACTTTAATTTTAGTGCTGAACTAATAGTAAGTATGGAAAACGTTATACAGTTATTTCAAGGCTTTCAGACCTCTTATTTTTTCAGAAAACAAATTTTAACAGGAGACTTAGACTTTTGCAAATGTTTCAAACTATTTAATTCTGAGATAAGTGATCCAACAAATAATGACAAAGTTAAAAATTTAGTTTCCTTTAGAAAAAAGTAATACAAAATGCAAGTTTATATTTAAAGGTATTGACAACGAGTATGTTTTGTTACCTGAACTCATAGCACTGTATCAGCACTTACAGCAAAATATTACTATACAACTTCCACCACTTGTAAATAGGTTCCTTGAATTTAATGACAACTTAGTGTTTAAAGCAAGCGTTGCTGCGCAATTAAAACCTGTAATGGTTAACAAACAAGAGCAGAAAAAAGAAAAACATAGAATTTAAAGAAGATGTAGAGCCTGAATATACAAAAGCAGCTAAACGCCTACTTGTGTTGCGCAATATGATTGAGAAGCAGCTTTACGCTACACATACACTGCTATTATAGCAGTCAGTAGACATATCAAACAGGTACAACAAAGAAACAGTGCATAACTTCTTACCACTACTGTATCTACTATTAAAAATAACAAGAACAGCAAGTTATACGAATAACACTTGTGAACGAATATTGTAACATTGTCAAGCTTGCTGAAAATTCACAGACTATTGTTAAATTACAATTTCGGCCTCGTAAAATATAACAATTTTAACACTTAACTAACATTTATACTAAACTTAAAGTTTGCAGGCTGCAAAACTAAACCTAAACCCGATTTGCTATAAAAAAGCTTTGTTTGTGAAACTCTGTTCATTATTATTTTAGCTTTTGAGTACCAACAACATCAAAAAAAGTATTGCAAATCACAAAGTTTAAACATTTATAAAAAATTAATTATTTGCAAAACATTGTGAACTTTGCAATCTAACACTTGTAGTGAAAATGCGGAAAATTTTGAGCAAAAGTATAAATAAATCTGCTACTGGAGACGATAAAGAAGTAATTGACAAAAATTTAATAAAAAAAAGCCTACTTAGCGAATAAACACTTCAACCTTTTAATAAAGAAATCTCAAAAGACAGCCAAATATGTATTGGTCTGGCAAGCACTGCCGACACTACAGCATCTAGTGGTTTGGAATAAGACGAAAACAAAAATCTTGTTCTAATCAAATCCAGAAGGCCATCAAAAAAGCAACAAAGTACACACAAGTGTCGTATTACACATTGTCGTTCAACTTCCACTAGGAAAATCAAGCAACCAGCTGTAAAACGCAGGGTGCCATCCAATTAAAATGGAAAAAGGTTATGGGTGCGTAAAAACCACAGACTGGAGGCTCAAAGCGCAAGCTTGTGCGCAGGCGTCCTTAAATCAGGGGTCGTTTGAAACGAAACTCAGTTTATCACAACAGAAAACAGAAATCAGGCCGACCGTAGGCCCAATCAGGGGCTGGAAGACAACAAGATTTACAGGCGTAAATAACATATAAGGACTTGTGTGTAACTCAACTCATCATTCACTATCTAGCTGACGAAGAAGCAAAACCACTAGAAGTTTACCAGCTCTATAAACATATCTCATCATGGAAAAACAGGGGATTTACGACGAACCTACTGTTTACGACGGATCAAAGAAATGCATTTACAGCAATCTTGTCCTACATAAACTGCCGCCTACTAACATCAGTGTTGCAGAAGCCCTAGAATATTATCCGTACTACCCTATACTTAGCCCGAAAGACAACAAAAACCCATTGATATTTAATATCCTTAAATCTCTAGGCAGGTATTACAACAATAACGAATCCCACTTGGAACTTACTTTTTGGGTTATGCTGAGTGATGGAAAGCCGATCGCAGCAACCGACGTTGTGACTTTGTGTTCAATGTTATTTAATGGACTTTTTAATAACATGGACTTGTTTTTAATAGTCAGCTTGTTAGTGACAACTCAAATCACTACGTTATTACCTTGTACTTAAAAAAATAACTTTTATCTAACCTTATTGAAAAAAAGAATGAAATGCTGGATCATTCATACATTCCCAACGCAACTCCAAATACGTTTACTAAACTGGACGATAGATTTTTGGCACAATACAATATTGCAAAAGAATCTAAACCGTTTACAATAGTAGAAAGACCTAGAGCACCGGTTTTTAAACAATCTTGCATGCTACCGAAGGAATCGGACAAAAGAATCATCATGCGCAGATCTTTGCCTGCGTTTTTCATTGATGCTGAAACTGCAACAACAGCTGCGTACTCAGGTTGCCCCTTTTGTGTGGACATTGTAAATGCTGTAATGTAATTACAGAGGCAGACAGTTTCACTACTAGCAATTAAGAAGCATCGACTAAACCTTAGCAGCGGTACACTTAAGTACTCATGCCTTAAACCGGAAATCAAAACTTTTGTTATACCATCAGGTGTCAGCTTGCACTCGTTGGATAACTGTATCAACGGACGGTTGCCGCAGTATATTGTGTTTGGACTAGTAGATTCTGAAGCCTACCTTGGAAAGCTGACAAACGCTTTTTGCAACTTTGAGCATTCCAATCTGACGAGCATAACTCGCCAAACCATTAGCGAGATTTTCCATGAGATATTTTTTTTCAAAAAGAGCGCCCAAAAAAACTT
>JAQFZE010001125.1:0-19676 GCA_034695245.1 Dicyrtomina saundersi | reverse complement strand
ATCGTTCTGAGAGGAAAGACGACTAACCTCAATGGTATAAACAGAATCTGGAAGCGAGAAGAACCTTCTAGCTGCGACCTATGCGGGAGAGAAGAAGAAGACACCTTTCACATAATGCTCAACTGCCCTCACTACAAACTGTCCAGAACCAAATTTCTCAAGGAACTGACGAGTACAAGCCCAACCAGAACGAACATTACCCAGAAAACCTTCAGCTGCTACGTTGATGTAAGAGGATTTGAACAACTTTTCAATTTCTGGGATGGATCCATTAAAATCCGGAATTTCTACTACAAATGTACTGGAGAAGTATAAACCGGCCTACACTCACTGATAAATTAACTGCCCCTACAAATTGACCTAATACAATACTACTACTACTATTGCATTACATGATCTCGCATGCTTTTACTTCAATATTAGCTACTAAGAACATCATTATTAATTTCTACAAAAAACTATGACTTATATAAACGGAACATACTAATGCTATTTTCACTGTATTGTTATCTATTATTTGTCTACCATGCTCTCTTACAGGAACAAAACGAAAAGAAAAACCAAACCAACGCACTTATTATACTACACATATTATATTTTATTAACACAGGATAAATTATCCGCAAAACCAAACTTGTAATTATTAATGTTGTATGGGCTGAAGCCAAATCGACAAAATGAATAAATTATTATATTATTATATTGGTTTGCTTTGCATTAGTTTGGTTGGGACTTAAATGTAGGTTTATGTTTTTGAGATTGGAAAATACAGTTTCATCAGTATTTTCCCAGCTAGAAAGAATGTCTGAAATTTCTGCGTCATTTTTGACATCTCACAAGAAGTGGGAATTCACGGGGATGGATCTTCTGTTTCTGTATTTTCTTCCTCATAATACTCGTCGGATTCGTCACAATGTGAAATGCCGCAGACAATTTGTTCGTCGGTCATTTCTTCATCTGTTAGAAAAAATTTAAACAAGATAAGGAAATTAAGTAGGTATTTGTCAGGTACAAGGTTATCCCCGATACTTCGTCCCTCATTTTTCAAAAATTCCTTTTACATCACCACAAATTCCATAATATTGTACAAAATCGATCCCTTACAATGGTATATTCCTTATGTCGAATGCCTCATAACCGGAAAATTATGACATTGCTAGCATAGCCGGCCAACCAAACAGTCTATTTTTCTCCCCAATAGCGGTTTTTAAATGCTGAGCTTTTGCTCATAGAGCATCTAATGAAATGGTTTTGTCCGTCCGTCTGTGTGTTTGTCTGTCTGTCCACCTTTTGTATCTTGTACGCTACAGGTCGTACTTTTAAACTGATCTTGATCAAACAACTTCTAACGTTCACAAATGCGATTTAGATATGCTGAATAGTTTTAGGTTACAAACTTTTGAATAAGTTTTTCGCAATTAGCAGTTAAGTGGACCAACTCTCAACATTTTTTACACTCCATTTCGGCCACGTATAAAAACTGACAAAATGCCTGTCTCTCTGGCCGTCCGTATGTCGTACGCTGCAGGTTGCATTTCTAAACCGAGGTAACTGAAACAAAGTTTAAACATTTCGAAATGCAAGGGGCGTGTGTTGTATAGTTTTTAATTGAGATCGCAATGATCGTTTTTCCAAAATTATCAGTTAAATGGAACAACTCCCAAATTTTTCCTTATACTTAGGGAGGGATCGTCCATTAAAGACGTCCTTCAAACAACATAATTTTAAGTACCCCGTTTTATTTTTGCAAACATTTCTTAAACTGATGTCGTTAACATGGGATGCTGGCATGCAGTATGACCTCTTGACCCGATCGATGAAGTCATTAATAGACGATCCCAAATGTGCTACATGTTTAAATACAACATGGAAAGTCCCCAATAATTTTAAATGGGACTTCAAAAAACTTTCTTACCTATTATAACTTCTTGTCATACACATAGGTATCTGGTATATCGCATATACATGATGGTGAGGGGACGCCCATAAATGACGCCATTCGAATATCATATTTTAAACACCCTGACACAACTAAAAAAATTTCTCAAACCTATTTTAACTACATGCTATGCACTTACGCACGTGGCTTACACGTGGTGAGGGGTAGTCCATAAATGGCATCATTCAAGTATCAGAATTTTAAATACCCCCTGGAACAACTTTTTTTTAAATTCAAACCTATTTTAACTACATGTCATGCACATACGTATATGGGTTAAAAGTATTAAGGAGTCTCCCATAAATGGCGTTATTTAAATATCATCATTTTAAATATCCCTCTTACATTAGTGTAACCATTCATGTCATAAGCGGATGTCGTTAACATATGATGTTACTAATCACCTGTTCTCATTCCAGTAGTTCTTGCACCCATATCATTTGTATCGATGCCACTCGTACCGATACTACCAACTACTCTGGCCGGTACCTTTTGCAGCGGCACCACTCTTGCCAAATACGCTCGCACGTAGTCCACTATTTGCCGAGACCACTCGTGCTTGCACATATAGCCCTCAGCCCATTAAAACCGACACAAATTTCCGTACGACTCGTACTCGTACTACACGTACCCTTACTACTCGTACCCGTACTTTTTGTACCCGTACCACTCGTAGCTATACCACCCGTATCTAGCCCACGCGTAACAAACAGTATTGTACCAGAAGCATTTTCCCAGCCTACGCGTAACATACTGTATTGTACCAGAAGCATTTTCCCAGCCCACGGTTTCAAAGCAGAACTGTACCCAGGCCACTGTAGCCATACCCAGGCCACTTGTACCAGCAAACTTTTAACACCTCCCGTCCGTCTCGCCTGAATAAAAAAACTGTGCGTGCAACTACACTTTTAATATAATTAGAAATTCAAATAGAAGAGGTAGAAGGTGAGTTAGGCGCTGTCGTAATTTGAGCGTTGCACAATAAAGTTCTACTCTTTTATTAAAGCCAAACTGTGCGGTAAGCTCAGCATCTATTTCGGGCTCCCGGTCGACAAATCCGGATTTTCCATTTAAATTGGTTGCTTATATGCGAAGTTTGCTGTATTAAATTGGGTTGGTCCTAACGTCACTAAAATCATAACTGTTTTAATAGCAGTGTCCATAAACGACGTCACCTAAATTTTTACTCTTTTGGGGCTCACCCACCCCCATGCCATAAATTGAACATTTGTCAAGTAATAATTTTTTAAATGGTTTAAATTAATACCCGTCTACTAATCACTCGTACCCTGCCCACTAGCGCCAGCAAAACTCGTACCTAGCCCATTTGTACTGGCGCTATCCTTGCCAAGCCCACTTGTACTTTACCCACTGGTAATAGCCATAACTCGTACCAAGCCCACCTGTATAGTTACTTCTCTAACCCAGCCAGCTCAGACCTTTTCGGCTGTTACTGAGCCCTCTCATACAAGCACCACTTGTACCACTATAACTCGTACCTAGTCCCCTTGTACGTTCGCTAATCTTATCAAGCCCGATCTTATCAGCACCGCTCATATCCTGTCCATTCGTACCAGCAAAACTTGCATCTGACCCGCTTTAGCGAGCACTAATTGGGATAGTTTTATGTTAGTCTTACTACATAAACATTGTTTTCCAGTGATCTGAACCATTGAGCTTTAAGCTCAGCATCTACTTCGGGCCCACTTTCATATGCTCTTTTCAAAAAACAAATATATGGAGCCGATCACCTCCTACCCCTCCCTCGTTGGTTCTAGTTAGTTCTAGTCCTGAAAACTAAAATGAATACTAGTTCAAGTTAGTTTTAGTTCTCAGCCCCATAGTTCTAGTTAGTTCTAGTTCTTAAAAGTTAAATCTTGGTTCTAGTTAGTTCTAGTTTCACGAAATTTTAAGTTTCTTAGTTCTAGTTAGTTCCATTGTCGTACGATTAGTTCCAGAACTAGGTCCGAGAACTAAACAACAGCACCTACGTACATAGGTCAGGCGAGCTGTGTGGGCGATAACTTTAAAAGGCCCTGCACTTACTACACTTCATTTTTCCCTACCTTAAACAAGGATTTTCTCGGCGGCCACAGTCTCGTACGAGGCTGAACCCTTTGTAAATAATAATAATAAGGAAGTTTTTGAAACTTTCGTTCATTTGCTCTGAGCAAACATGAACCCGCGAGCTTGATTAACCAATCACGTTTACCCTTTTTAATTTAAGTAAGGCTGTGTTAACTATTCAATCTCCGTAATTTAACAAACTAAATTGTTGTGCGGTAAGGTTTAAGGCTTGATCGTCGACTTTGCAGTACGTTATTTATACTCAAATCCATCGAGATGATTTCTCTGAATTCTAAGGCCTACGTGAGCAAGTGGCATTCATTAACCATGGCTGTACTAATATCAGAAGGAAGCAGCTATAATTACTTTGTGCTATATTGTAAACATACTATGGCATGCCGGTTTCTATATAGACGTGCTTCCCATGATGTGGCAGTGGAAAGGAGAGAGATAAAACGTATGATGGACTGCATCACTGCATGGCAAGCAGAAGACATCAGTTGGAGAAGAGAAGTAGTTGTTGTGGAGCAACGTCAACTTATGACTTGCCAAGGGCGAATCCAGGGGGGGGGGCTAAGGTCGTTTAGCCTCCCCTCAAAGGAAATTTTTAACATTGTGGAGATAGAAGCGGCCATTTCCCAAGATGGCCGCTCAACATTATTAGCCCCCCACACCCCATGAAGCATTTCTGGATCCGCCAATGTGACTTGCGTATCACACAACATCACCTCAATCCCCCACATGCTCACTACCAGCCACGCACCCCTTCAACACAATCTCCCCTACCCTTCCACTTTACAACTGGGAAATCACAGCAGAATGGCCCACCGTGAAAGCTTAGTATTAGGCTTATCTCACTAACTCGTACCAAATACGGGTCTCGATCCTAGATCTCCTTTTATTTGAGAACTCCCTCACTCTCTGTTTTTACGATCATTGTGTTACGAGATTACCAAACCCTCCTGTTGAGTCAATATGTACTTAAGTTCTGCTTAGGGGTCGTTCACAAATAAAGTCATCGGTTGGGTCAAAGGGGTTTCATTGGATACTGATGTCATTCCGTGTTAAAGATAGCCATTTACGCAATGCTTAAGCTGATGGTATAGGGTCATAGCAATTAGGATATTTAAATGAAATCATTTATGAACGATCCCTTATCTAATAATAACCGCCAAATTGTCGTCAAAATATTATAATACATTTGAATTTTAAATACAATTGGTATGTAAAAGTCTTTTATTCCAATATTCCTATAGGTCCGAATGACTAGAATAGAACACCAAGATGCGCTTTCCATAATATCCGAGTTTGCTAGCGATGAATTCAGGCACAGACCTGGAGCTGAAGAATTCCAAGCCCAGTGTTTCCCATTAACATCGATTTTAGCAGCTTTGGGGCAACCGCTGAATATTGACTACTTTAGCTTGGATGTTGAGGGGGCTGAGCTTAAAATCTTACAAGCCGTCCCATGGAACTTTGTTTATATAAAGGTGAAAGTCCAATTTATAATTTTAATTTTTACATTTGTCAATAGTGGCCTTTATAATATATTTTTCTTAAAACGAACATTCAATTTGTATTGTTATTTTGCATAATGTAATGTAGGTCATTTCACTGGAAACAAATGAAAAGCGAATGGGCCCACTTGTGGATTTCTTGGCCAGTAAAAATTATAAATTTCTAACGCATGTAAGTGGTCCTTGGATCCACGACCATGTTTTTGTACACAAACAATTTATGCTTGACCGACAGTTTGCGTTCAAAAATGAAAGTGAACCAAATGGCAAGTGACCTTTGGGGTCTTGAAAAGTCAAGATGTAGTTGCTTACATTATGTCTTCACAATTTAAAAAATTGAATCATTTTAATTTTTGTGTTGTCTGTATTAAAAATTTACACAGGCCGATAGCGTATATATAGATTATCCTGTACGCTTACTAAATATTAAATATGGTAAAGATTTTCTTGTTGTTACTAATGTGCACTAATAAAAACTTTTAAAATCTGGATAATAATAAAATGTACGTAATTCTGTCCGGGGCGTCCATCCGCTGTCCCCTCTCCCCCGATCTACCTAATAATAAATTCAAATAACTCTGTTTAGGAGCGACCATCTGCTGCCCCCTCTCCCCCAACATTCGATTTTTTTGCAACATATAACACCTTTACTGGCAATCTACATAATATAAAAACTCAAATAATTCTGTCCGGCGACGTCAATTCGCTGTCCCCTCTCTTCCAATCTACATAAAAATAAAACTTAAATAATTTTGTCTGGCAGCGTCCGTCCGCTTTTGTTCGCAATATTCGACTTATTTGCAGCATTTCACACCTGTACTGGCGATTATAATGCAAATATACGTAATATACTCAATAATAGAATCACGGTCTACCTAATTATAAAATCTGCATAATAATAAAACTCAGAATTATTAGAATCACGGTCTACCTAACAATGGAACGGAAAATGGACATTTCCTACCCTGACATTCGCTACCCGGACATTTGCTACCCAAAACCCAACCTAGGACATTTGCTACCCACGGCCAAACCTAGGACATTTGCTAACCACGGCCAAACCTAGGACATTTGCAACCCATGGATGATGTAGAAATAAATTTCATAGACAATATTTATGAGTGCACCACATGGCGTCGGTGAAATAGTCTATTAATGCTATTATTGTTAATGATCAAAGATTTATAACAGTAGATATTCATTTAAAAACGATATTTAAAAATAATATAATATCTGTACAAATAATTGCTATAATTAATATATCCTGCATATAAAAACTGATTGCTGTATAAATGTAAAACAAGACAACAACAAGCCATTGCAAACACGCTACAATAATTACTAAAATACAAAAACCGGTGGTAAACTTATATCGTAATCTTAAATCTAATAAAATAAATAAAACTCCATATGAGTCGAAACGTAAGTATGCAACCTAAGTAGTAAATATAATTTTAAAACTACAAGCTGTCATTTTACCATAATTATGTTTATCAAACATAAATCTTACACCTTAAAAAATTGTACATTCGCAAAACCATCAAGTCGTACAGTTAAACATCGAATCTAATTGCATGACTTACATTACGAAGAAATGACTCAATCGTCATTGAAGTTTTATTATATTAAGTACAAATGAGAGGTTCCGTAGTACTCAGTCCGAGTAGACGTGCAATTCAATCGCTCCCATATTTTAAAATAATACAGTGGAAACATTTCATCGCACGCAGTTCATTTTAATACTGTTAAATAGCTCTTTACACCTGCTCGCCGCTACATCACGCAGCTTTTGTGTCCGTGCTTTACATTTTTAGCAATTACGTAAAGAAAAATACAAATTTTTACTATATATCTGTAGTAAGTATAAATTGTAATCTATATGTGCTGCATTCGCAATTTTCACGCCTTACGTGGCTCTGCAATACTTTTCCATGCCAAATCCCAACTCTCAATCGCAGCCTCGCTCTCCCCTCAAACTTCCTAGAAGTAGCACTAGCCCAACTATAATTCGACTACCAAACCCCTCATCTCCACGGACGTTGCCTCCACGCACACAAGCAAGTAAACGTAATCTAAAACACAGTGCAATTTGTTCCCCACTTCAACCTGCAAACAAACGGCCCCCAACTCAGTCCATCGTATCTGCTCCTTTACCGGTTGTTGCCAGCTCTACTATGGCTCATGTAACTAACAATGGTGCGTCAAAATCAACTTCTCAATCACAGCTACCAGCCCCGACCAATTTTGCAAGTCTGTACAGTTTACTCTCACTGCAACAGAAACAACTTGAAGTCTCTCTCACTACTATTTTAATTACCAACATACAGCTGGAGCTTGAAAAATTCGCTAAAATATGCCAATTATATATATTGCCATTGCAAACAAAACTCACACAACTTGAAAGACAACAGGAATTTGTTTAAAAAAAATTAAACCACAAAACTCTTATGGTTTTTGGAATCCCGGAAAATCCAAATGAAAAGCCTAACCATCTGTACACTACAGTTCTGAACATGCTTACTACTATAGAACAAGGACATGTAGACATTGACTCAGTTAAACGCCTTGGTCCGAAAAAAAAAGATGTATCGCGACGTATTGAATTAATCCTTCTACGAACACGAGAAATGCACGAAATATTACACGTCAAAAAGAAACTGGCTGATAACAATGCTACCAAAAATGTATCAATGGCTACCGCACGCACACCAGGTGAAAATCGGACCCGATCCATACTTAACCCCTTCGCTACAACAATGAAGCAGCAAAACCCAACTATGACATACTATATTCGAAACACTACGCTCTACACAAAAATTGGAAGTAAGGAACAAAAATGGGTTGTAACTCCCGCAGATGAAGTACATAAACAGACCTAATTGCTGCTTTGATCCTTTGATTTATACTAGCTGGACTGAATAAAACAACGACCACTTTGAACACACTAGTTTACGTGCCGTGAACCATCTGTAGTTTTAACTAAAAGTTTTAAATTTAATAACAATATTGTACTATGTAATACGAATTAATTATTTAAACCAACTCGAAATATCATATAATTATATTATTTCAATATATTATGTACTCTGGGTGTCTCTTCCTGTATACTACGGATCCTCCACCATTTGCTACTAAATATTTTTTTAAAAAACTTGTAAAACATTATACTTATTTTATTTAATGACTGAAATACCTTAATAAATTTAACTTCTATCATGGGCGACATGCCCAAATGATAGAGTATGTGAATAATAATATTAAGTACAAATAAGTTTTAACCTGTTTTGCAAATTTTCATACACTTGTTGGCTTCTTTTTTGAAGGGGCATTCCAGCATTGGTTTGGATTATAGCAGTCCTTGTCTCAGCTTCTAACGTACGGAAAACGTCAATCATTCTTCATATAGAAGGGTTATGGGAGCCCAGCTGCGATGCTAACTTGTTATTAAATGCCTCATCCTAAACAGCAAATTTGGCAGAGTAAACACCGTTTCACAACATAATGTAGATATCTTTTGTTTATCTGAAACTTAAGTGCTTAACTTAACTTAACTGACGACTTAGAAAACACTTTCCACAATTTTAAATAACGCAGTATTAAAAGCTTACACTCGCTTTTAGTTTACTGTGGACCAGACAACCACTTCAGAAACTGCCCACGGTGATAAAACCTGATAAGAGAGCTACAATGAACGTCACCAGATAAATCACAGTTCTGCAGAGACAAAGCAGTGGTTGGCTTTTAAAGGGTAAAAAGCTAAACTCATTTATGTTACTGTGGAGCGGACAACCACGTTAAAACCCTCCCTTAGTGATTAAAGCATGTAAGAAAGATAAAATAGTTTAACAGCGTTACTGAATGAACTGCAGTTCTGCAAGAACAAGGAAGAGGTTAGCTTTAAAAAAGTAAAAAGCTAACAACTGCTTTTAAGTTACTGTAGAGCGGTCCACGTTAAAACCCGCCATCAGTGATAAAATCTTGTGAGAGAGATAACATAGTTTAAGAGCGTCACCAAATGAACTACAGTTTGGCAAGAACAAAGCAGTGGTCGGCTCTTAAAGAGTAAAAAGCTAACAACCGCTTTTCAGTTACTGTGAAGAGGACAACCACGATAAAAAACGCCCTTGGTGATGAAACCATGAACAAAACTTAAAACGGTATAAGAGCGTCACCAAATGAACTACAATTCTGCACGAACATAGCAGACATTGGCTCCTAAACAGTAAATAGCTAACACCCGCTTTCAAATAGTGGAGCGGACAACCACGTTAAAAACCGCACTCGGTGACAAAAGCTTGTCAGAAAGCTAAAGCAAAAAGAGCGTTACCGAATGAACTAAAATTTTGAAATAACATAGCAGTCATTAGCTCTTAAAGAATAAAAAGCCAAAATCCGCTCTAATTGCATTTCAAGGCAAAAACCAGTATTGTCAACCATTTAAGTGTTAGTTTCACGTAGTAGAATATACTTATACAGATCTAGCGTCGTAATAATCACAATTTAAGCGTGCAAACTGCTGTTTGGATGGGACCTGTGAAACCTAAAAACACAGATTGCGCAGGGGGCCTTTGCGTGCTCATTGAGTGAAATAAGGCTATTTGATATGAACACAACTTAAGGCATAAAAAATGAACCATGGACACAACCACGGGACCGAATTATGCAGACGGGCATGCGCCTCAACGGCCACCGGTTGAGGGGGATAAGTCTGTAGTCTCAAACCCATGTAAAACTATAACGGAACCTAGGAGAAACACGGGTAAACCTTCACATACAAAACAGAACCAGTCACACACACTACAATTAAAATCAATAAGCACTCTTCACACTACATAATCAGATAATTCACCATTTATTAATATTAATATTCCAACAAATAGTTTAGATACAGCTTCAACTTCTGCCTCAAATACATCACAGCTAAATGCTTCTTCATCGTTATCAATCACGAACACACCAAGCATCACGTCACCGTCATCACCAAACAATTAGCAACACCGTATTTTTAGAGAAAGTTGGTTGTTAGCTCGAACTAAGTCAAAAAAATCATCCTTACCTCATTCAAAACCTAACATAAAAATAAACTAAAGATCAGCAGGAGGACGGTTTCGAAAGCCAGACCCACCAAGCCCGGCCGAACCGCCCGACCATCCTGCCAACGCACACACAGTACCACCTGTACAACACGCAACTAGTTGCTATGTTGCTATGCAACAAAAAACCTACAACCCCTCGACTTCTAAATAGACTGTGACCGAACTACAATCATAAAACCTCTTCAATAATGCATCGAACCAACCTTGGATTCACAGTTGAACCAATAGATGAAAATTCAAAGATGTGTAAACCATGACACAAACACATTTGTAACTATTGCAAAGTAGAAGGAGTTATCTGGAAAACCGTATTAACCGTTGCCGTCCCTGCATTGTTTTCCAATCTAACTAAAGTTTCATTTGCAGCTCGTATGGATGTTTATCGCGAAATATTTATCCCGCCTAGGGCGAGAGTATGTGAAAGCCACCTATCAGCTGATAAAAAAATTATAAAACCGTGCCTTGATGGACTCCGATATAAAAACTTGAGAGTCTTCATTAGTCAAGATGAAATGGGGAAATGGATTGGAGGCACTAGGGATGCGTTTATAAATAAACAGAAAAAGGTATATAATGATAAGGAAGACTTTACGGATGAAGATTTTCAAATGTTTTCCAGTCTATCTAAAGCTAACTTTTTAGACATGTACACATGTGGTGGAACTGTCAAAGTTAAAACCACCAATTAAAAATGTACGAAACAGCAAATTTAATACTGTTGTGTGAAATGAGGCAAGGAGTGTCTGATATGTTTCTTAAAGCCATTTTTAAAGTTGGCACTAGGCAGACTGTGAGCACTGGCATTAAAACAGCAATTGAACATTTAAAGCTAAAGTTTTTATTGTTGAATCTAGGGGTAAGCGACGAGCATGCAACTCGTGAGAATCTTATCCAAAATCATGTTACCGATTTTGCTAACGGTTTCTATAACGGAGACAATAACGACATGCCAAAAGCAAAGGTGATAATACTCCACGTAGACGGCACTTATTTGTACGTACCTAAAGGACGCATTCACAGATTCCTCCGATGAACATTTTGTTACCATATGGGTAGGCATCTAATAAAACCAATTATGATAGTTTTGCCAGACGGATATATACTTGATGTGCATGGTCCTTACTTCTCGGACTCAAAGAACAATGATGCAAACTGTGTTATTGCACAATTAAACAATGTTGTTGATGGACTTAAGTCTGAACTACAACCGGAAGACATATTTGTTGTAGATCAAGGATATTGAGACGCCCTAAACTTACTGACTAGTCTAAGAATAAAGCATAATATGCCAAGTTTGCTTCCTAAGGGCAATAAACAACTTTCCTGCGAGGAAGCTAATCTATCCCGTTTGGTGACTAAAACCAGGTGAATAGTTGAAACTCGCAATGTTCACATAAAAAGCATATTTAAATTATTTCAGGAAATAATACTTGCTCAGTTAGTACCTGTCAACAGTACTATGTTTAAAATTGCGTGTGCTATAATTAATAAATATTATGGGCCGGTGCTAATGAAGGGAGCAGACGCCGCGTTAGCGTATGAAATGGTTCAAAAGGTAGACAAAGTAAAAGTAGTTGAATGTTTAGTTAAACAAGAAAAACTTCACAGCCTATCGCATAAGTTCTTTGACATAGACAAAACGCACCTTCCAGGTTTTCCTAGACTAACGGAAGAATACCTAAGACACTTAATGTATGGATCGAGCCAACTGCGACTATCCATGCAATATATTCAGGACATTCAAGACAGAGATTTGAATTTACATATGCCGTTTGTGTCGAACAAAAAGGGCTTTTAAGAGCTAAGTTGTACTTCAAACACACTAACACACTAAATATACCGTATGGATTGCTTATGTTGATAAAACTCTTGACAACGAAGCAAAAAAGGAAAATGAGGGAGAAGGCAATCCTATTTCAGGCTACCATTGCTCTTGCAAATCCGGTTCAAGAACATTAGGGTCATGCACGCGTGTTGCAACCGTACTCTGGTACATGGGATATGCCCGTCATGATAAACAGTCAATAAAATATCTATCATACAAAACTCTAGTTGCTATACTAGACGCTGAAGAAAGAGATATACCGGAAAACGCTATTGCTGAATTAGAATTACCCAATATCATCGACCCACAAGACTATCAAGAAGTGAAGTTAGTAGTAGAGGATGCATAAATACATACATTTTTACACATATTACACACAACAGAAACAATAAATGTGACTTACTTAAGCACAACATCAAAACGTGAAAATAAAATGCGAAGGGAGGGAGGAGGGGAGGATGTGGCAAATGGTTAAGGCGTCCACGTCGCTTGCCTTTTAAACGTCTGCAAAAACGGCTAACTTTACGAAAACTTCTAGCAAGACAAGTATTTAAAGAACTACAAATAGCATACAACGCAAGTGTAGCGTATCGCGACACATTTTCAATACATATTCCAATGCCTTAACACTTCAGCATATTCAGAATAACACAAGACCATGAATAATAACATACACACAAATAGGCGTATATACAGGAACATACATACTAACTTAAATTAATGCACACATCCGTACATGTATACTTACAGACAACAAATAAACATACATACTGAAAGTATAGTCACCGTACGTACATGTAAGTATACACTTTGCTCCATTATTATAGTACTGTTTCCTCATGTACCTACTTCAATGGTAATGCCTGTGATAACATTCTATTGTGCTCCTCATTTATTTCCTCTTTCCATCCTGAACTTCTTGCATGTCGGCTGTGGTACATAAACGTGCACAAACTACTCTGATCGCTTTCTTTATGTAATACATATCTTTTACATACTTTTGGAGTCTCATGTCTCAATGTTAACTTACGTGCACCTGACCCTCAGTTCTATTTTCACTATTTAAATGCCTCTCTTGCTTGATTCCCAGTAACCACTGAATATTTCTTTATTACGGGGTTCCACCTAGCGGCCAAGACGACCAGGCAGGTTTCCAAAATCACGACGAGGTTGAAAGACAAATTATCAAAATTTCAATAGTAAAAACGGTTTTCAAATTTCCAATTTCTTTCCTATCAAGTAATTGAACAAAAGGAGTATATGTAAAAAGTGAAATCAGAGGATAAAACTTCCATTTAATCACCAAAATCATTAGCCTAAGAAATCCCATTAAAGTGTACGCAAAGGCAGCACACACTGAGAGCAGGCATATACATACGAAGGCAGTAAATAAAAAGTTAATATGCTAGCAAATAGCAACAACAATAAGGAGCGTCAAGACTCTGGTTCCGGCTCTAATTCCTCCGACTCACATGTAGCAATTATAAAAAACTGAAAACCATGGAGAAGAAAATTGAAGACAGGGATAACAATTTAACTGAAACCATATCAAAGGCAGTCAGAAAAGCAATGACAGGAGTAACTACACGACTCAACGAATCCGATAAACTAATACAAAGGGTTGAAACAAGACTCAACTTCTTTAATAGAAACCTAGGATCCGACAAATCCCACATTATTCTGCACAGCGGAGGATACAGAAGGCCCATAGGAAACAGCTGTAGAAGTGATCCATGAAAAACTAGAGCTCAAAGACATAACTGTTCTGTATGCTAAAAGGCTAAAGGGTCAAGAAGTAAAATCATCACCCATTCTCATCCAACTACCTAGTAAGTACGCTGCAGTTGACGTCCTGATGCAAAGCGGAAAATTAAAGGAGACTCAATACAGAATGAGCGAAAATCTCACCAAATCGGAACAGGAAACTAAAAGACATATGACCAAGGAAATACAAAAGCTCCGGGACGATGGCAAATCAGTGAAAATAAAAGGGTTTAACAAATGTTTGGTGGATGAAAAGTTATTTTCCATGGAAGGAAATAAATTTAAGAAGGCTGAAGAATAGGATAAACACCCATCACACAAACTTAAAATTAAACACAAACCGACAAGTTCAATAATCACTAACAAAACAACAATGGTAACTAAAATTCAACTAACTTTCTGGAACATCCATGGATACAAAAACTTCTTCTCCTTAAGTGCCGCAGATAAACAACAATTTTTAGATAGTGACGTAATTGGCTTCACTGAGACGTGGGCATGTGAAAACATAAACCTTGGCAATACATTTAATTTACACAGTAACTTCCAAGTTAGTGCAACTACAGAAGTAGAACGGGGCCATGGTAAAGGAGGTATAATATTACTCTTGAAAAACGATACATTTAATAACTCTGTAATAATTGCTCAAAACTAATTCATGATAATAGTGAGATGTGTTCACATAAAAACTAAAAAAAAATACTTAATGTGTGTATTATACTTTAGTACTTACACTGAAACTTTTAAGCAACAATTAGAAGACTTTGAAACTATTCTAAATCACACGCTAACTGCCAACTCTATGTGCAGACTCATATTGGGAGGAGACTTCAATGCCAGGGTTGGGGAGCAGGGAGTTATCAACCCCGAAATAATCCAAAATACATCTCTTCAATCTCTACGCCAGTCATCTGACACGGTATCAAATATAAAGGGAGCATTACTTTTAAGTACCATGGATAATTTTGGGTTGATATTACTTAATGGAAGAACACAGGGGGACATACCAGGAAAAGTAACGTATCTAAGAGAATTTCTATCCAATACTGACAACTATAATAACATTACTACACCTCGTAGCGTAATCGATTTAATATTTATTAACACCAGGGCAATAGTATGGATAGACACCCTCAAAGTTTTAAATATGGTCGAATCTGACCACAACCCGGTACAACTAAAACTCTATTTTCCATGACAACAACAAAATTCAAATACGGGAACAACACTTAAGAAACTGAAAGACCCAGCGGAAAAAACTGAATAATTTCAAGTCTCACTCTTAAAACACAACGCCCATGAAACGAACGAAAGCAGATCTGTTGACGAAGATTATACATTATTTGTAAAATCGATAACAGAAGCGGCAAAAGAATACAAACTGGTAGTCAACAGAATTCCAGTACTTTGAGCTAGGGACAAACCATGGTACGACTACGAATGCAAGCATGCTCTTAAAATGTTAAAAAACGGAGAGCCAAAATAAGCAGTGACCTACTACCCTGGCAACCAAATCACATTTACACGAAATTAAAAACCAAATACAAAAAACTGGTCTACCACAAACGAAGGAACTACAAACTCAAAGTAAGAGAACAGCTTGCTAATTGTAAATCTCCTAGTGAATTCTGGTCCATGGTGAAAACTTTAAATTTCAAAAGCTCTGGCGGAACCAAACTAAGCAAAGAAACATGGGAAAAGTTCTACGAAAATATAATGCCGCCTAAGCATCTAAGAACTGATCAGGATGCAAGAACTCCGCAAATAACAGATGAAGGCCTGGACAAAGATATTGACATGGAGGAGCTGGAGGAAGCTCTTTGTAGCCTCAAAAAGAACAAAAGTCCGGGCATCAATGGAATAAGCACTGAGTTCTTCAAACTTTTACCGGAGAACTGGACATCGTTTCTACTTAACTTTTTCAATAAAATTCTACACCAGGAAAGGGTCCCAGAAAAGTGGGGGGAGATTGAATTAATCACTCTGTTTAAGAAAGGAGATAAGGAAAATCCGGAAAACTACCGAGGTATAGCACTAATTAATAATATTGTCAAAATATTTACTCAAATCATCTATGGAAGACTTTGTAAATTCCCAACAAAAAACAACCTTCTCCCAGAATGTCAAGCAGGCTTCCGACGGAATAGAAGTTGCATGGATCAAATATTTTCTCTACAAGGGTTCATGACAAACCAACTGATTCCCGCATATAAAACCCAGCTAAGGAAAGTGTTCTCAGTATTTGTGGACTTAAAGCGGGCATTCGATTCAGTTAGCCATGCACTTCTATGAAACAAGTTAAAAACCATGGGAATAAGCAGCAAAATTATCAAAATTCTCCAGAACCTATACAGCTCCTCGGCCCTGAAAGTCAAAACAGAGAACGGTCACACAAACAATATAAACATAACAGAAGGGGTCCTCCAAGGCGAAATCTTATCACCTTTACTATTTTCACTATTTATTTCCGACTTTGAAGATTTTCTGAGGAGCCGTGACTCCGATAAAGTTGCAATAAATGAAGCTGTAGGTATACTTACTCTAATGTTTGCGGATGATATGATCATACTAGCAACAACACAGGGCAGTCTACAGAATAAACTAAACATCCTTCTTGAGTACTGCGATATAAATAGCTTGCAAGTTAATATCAGCAAAAAAAGTGATGGTTTTCTCTGTCCATGGAAATACGAAATGTAACTTTGTGTTTAAATACAATTGGGAAATATTATAAATTGTCAAACAATACACATATCTTAGTGTTCTGCTCTTCGGGAAAATTCTCCATGGCACAAAAGCAGGCTAGCAGTAAAGCAACTTCAGCAATAGGAACAGTATGGAATATTCTTAAAAGAGGAAAATGTGATTCATAAGATACCAGAATGAAATTATTCGACTCTATAGCAATACCAACATTATTATACGGATCGCCAGTATAGGGACTTAAATTTACGAAGAAAAAAAACCAAACCCAGACTTATTTTTTAAAACGACTACTACTGCCAATAAATACTGCACATTATGCATTAAGACTGGAAACTGGAAGAGTGCACCTCGGCTTCTACGTTTTTAAGGCAGCCATTAAGTTCTGGTACAAAATATTATGTATGAGCAACGAAAGAGTTCCATGGATCGTATTAAGGAAGTTTATAGTAATTGACAATCGGGGTAATAACGATGAATCGAGAAACTGGGCATAACAACTAAAGAAACAAATAATTATTCTAGGGTTTGAGAAAGAGTGGGAAAGCCAATGTGCAAGTTTACTAAAAAAGAATATGAGAGTAATCCTCGAAAAGTATAAGTCGTTCTTGTGGGAAAAAGACATTTCAAAAATGATGGCATCTAGTAACACCCTATCTACAAGACCATAAAAAACAAGATCACCAGGGAGCAATACCTTAAGTACAGAATACCAATCGACAAAATCAGAATAGCTGCTTACATCAGGCTATCAAGCAAAAATTCTTGCACTTTCAGAACCAAAGGTAGAGCTTTTAAACTAAACCACGGAGAAGCCAACCCAATATGCAGTGTGTGTAATCTTAAGGAAATCAAAACGCTGGAACACTTCATGCTCGTATGCCCCCACTACAACCACCTAAGAACCTCGACATTAATAAAGCATGGAATTAGTAACATGAGTCAGGAGAGCTATAATTTGGTATTTAACTTTAAATCTATCGAAATGACAGTGGATATCTATAACTACGTTGTATCGGCTTTAAACGTAAGAAATTTAATTATTAATCCGTGAACCATTTAATTTAATTTAATACTATTTAATATAATCTAATAATATCAATTATGTACTTTAACGATTCTCATTATCAATTCCTGTATGTAATCATCTGTCTTATGCTTTCCCCGTACATTTTGGAGCTTTCTCATGCCATATCCATTGTAGTGTCATTTACATATAGTCAAGTACGAATATGCCAAACTCTCTGTATTCTTCTACAGTAATTATTTCCAGACTTTGACGTACAAACTTCTCTTTCCCCTGATCCTTTCCTTTCGCCAGTGCGCATCCTATAATGAGCCTGTACTTTCCGAGTCTGTATAAAAGACGTACAGATCACCATCATTCCTCAGTGAGTCTTACCAGCTCACCTCAGACCCCGGTCTTGCACAGTATCTCCACCCTCCCTGGTGTTAGTAACGTGTATCAGTCTACTTTAACTACAGGAATGTCACTTTAGCATTAGCTCTGTCCTTGACTACTAAAGCCTCGTATTGCCCTGGTATTCTCACTATTTAGCCCTTTGTCTCTTTGAATTTAATTACTTTCTGAAGTTCTCGTATTCAAAAATCTCTGTTTACTCTTCGATTTTCTCACTTCTCCAAAAGTCTCTTTTACTGTTATACTCTTTGTTCACGTCTGCCGTACACTTTCTGTACAACTCCCCTTCAGTTACTACTCTGCACATAACTCTTTGCATCGTATAGTATTAGCTTACATTGTGAAGGTACACTATACACTAACATAGTCAAGGTGCAGTAGAAGCTTACAATACATGCATACGTACATATATAGACGAACAAACATGCTTGCATTCATACACCGGAATACATAATAATTTTATCGATAGTAACGAACTTGGTTGAGATTGAGCGTGGTTCACATAAAAATCAGTCAAAGTTATCATCTAAACTTGTTAGCGGTAAGATCTTTTTTAAGCGTTTACTGCGCAGCCTACGTTCCCGTACGGACCGCTTGATGGATAAAGGCACGTTAGCTACTTACCCACAACCGTTTTGCCAACAAACTCGCTGCGCGTTAGCACACAAGCACGTAACAAACAGTGGCAGTCCAATCGGCCCAGCAGACATTCCCTGTAACGCGAGTATGACAACGGTTGGCATCTAAAAGTCTACTAAACTTTATTGAGACTGTATTAGACAGTCTAAATAAATCTTCTTTCGTAGCGTGCCGTCTGCCGTCTTCCGTGCCGTCTGCCGTCTAAGGTCTTTCGTCTACTGCAAGCCGTAGCTGTCTACTGCTACCGTGCCGTCTAAGTTCTTTCGTCTAATGCAAAAGCCATTGCCGTCTACTACATGCCTCAGCCTGCTGTCTTTAGTGTTTTATTGGTGGGACAACATGTATTTACACTAATTTACAGTTTCGCAGTCTACGGTCTACACTACACAACGTGGATGGTGTTAGCACGATCCATGAATGATGTCATCATACTTGTCTCTGTTTAAGTACTATAAGTGTGGTGGTCTACTACCACTGACACCGCACTAGGGACTTATTAGAGAAGTCATATGCACGTATGAGCGTGAGCGAGAAATGAATGATTTCGAGCGAACGATTCGAGATTATGTAATTTTGACAAGAAAGTTATTTATTATATTTATTAATTTGGAAATTACGAAAAAGGGGCAGTGTGACCGATACAGGTTACACACCATGATAGAAAACTGGGAGGGCCGAATAAGTGAGAATACGACTGGGAGCTGAG
>JAQFZE010001124.1:0-19678 GCA_034695245.1 Dicyrtomina saundersi | reverse complement strand
AACTACTGTACTGGTACGTGTGTTTATATTTATATTATTATATAGACTGTAAGACTATATAATTATACTACTCTGATTGTAGTGACATTCACTCGTGACTCGCGCCACATGCATTCGAGAATAGAGATACAACTATATTCATAGTGCAAATAATACTGCAAGCAGTAAATATGGAATTTAGTTCTTGGAAACACACTACATAAGAAAGTAGTGTTGCAGATTGTGCACGTTCGCACATTTGTTTTTTTTTGCTTTTAAACTTGAAAAGATAACATTTAAGTATTTACGTTACATCATAAATAAGGGTAGAAAATAAATTGTGACTCACGGTGCTCCAACACAGCAATAGAAAACTGCCCAGGAATTCTTCTGCTATTCTATTATCCATCGTACAGCTCGAATTTTTATACTGACTTGATAGCTGGGGTGTAATAATTATTGTAGTCTCCAGTTCCCGTTCTCACAATTAATTGAAACCGAGGAATGTAGGTAGTTTATTTTTGGTTTTAGTTATTTAGTTTTGTGTGTATTTTGAACTGCAAATGACGGGTGTTGCGTATGGCTAGTGAGTTGAATTCTTGAATACTGTGTTTATGCGTAATGTGTATCTAATTATACTTGCGAGGAAAGGTATGAAGTTTTTAAGTAATGGACCGAAGTTGTGTTGAGTTTTTACTATGAGTAGTAGTAGTAGTATTATTAACTCACAACAAGAAGATTCATGTTCAATCAGGTCATATTGCAATGTCACACAATGATATATCTGTATGTACGATGGTACGACCAAGCTATTAGGGCTCACTAGTCAGACTAATGTATGCATCCATATAGCCGTAGAAGTTAGAAGGCTATAGTCGTTTCTAAAGAAACGTTTATGTATATTCGTCTCGTCGTTGGCGAGTGACGCTGACGCATGAAGAGGCTAATCGACCAGCCAGCTAACCACCAGTTTATTTCTTTCAGAGAACGTTTGAAGTAACGTTGGCCAGTTGAGCTCTTGAAATCCTGAAAATATAAACTCTTTAAGAATTTGAAGAGATTACACGAAAGTAACTTAATCAAAAGGAGACAAAATACGCTGGATTTTGAACATAAATAAAATAAATTACTTACCAGCACAGCACACCCAACAACACTACCAGTATCATCCTCAACCAGACATTGCGTTGTGAAATTAAATAATTTTGTTGTGAAAAAGTAGTAGTTTTTCTTTAAAAAGATATAGTTTTCAAATAATGCTTTCGCTTGTCGTTTGCATAAAATTCAAACAACGGATTATTCAAACATCTCAATTCCCCATCCAATGTCATGTATTTAATTAGAAATATTACTTAAGTAAATAAACTCCTCTGTATTATTGACTGAATGTGAAGGAGTGAGTAAAGTAAATAAATGTATTTTCATATTATTATCAGGTTCGAATTCGAATCCCAATCAAACATTTGGTGATGTTTAAAACTCTGAATCTGAATGGGTGAGATTGACACTTGAAATATTGACAATAATTATTGGGGACAATATAATGCAAATGAAGTTGACAATAGATACAGAGTTTATAATGTCTACAATCTACATACAGAGCCGTGGGCCATGAATAAATCGTACAGTTTACTTACCCAAACTGAATTTCAAGAGTAACCTTTACACTCTGTACTCTGTAACACGCAGCTATAGTTATTTGTACAAATGTATTGCGATACAAAACACATACCTCCTTTACACATATTGTACATACTGTACATCTGGCGAATTAGACGACATTGTTATATTTTTTCAACATTATAGAGGAAAAACATTGCTTAAGAATGTCCTTAGGAATGGCCACAGCCATGGCTAGGCCACAAGTTGTGTGTATACAGGTGGGGTGAATCGTTCCCGATGGTAGGGAGGTGGTAAATGGTAAACGGACGTTTCCTACCCGGATATTTCCTCCGAAGTACCAAACTTAAAACATTTCCTACCCAGACTAATGTAGAAATGAAATGCAAAGACATTTATTTATGAGTGCACCGTGATAGCACGGAAGCTTTAAAGTAATTTATTAAATTAGTGTTGATCATTATATTTGATTATGGGTATTGTTTTGTAAATAATGGTGGCGATTCTTTCTCGCATAAACTATCCCGAACATTGAAAATGATTGCTGTAAAAATGATGAGCTAATACATGAATCGATACAGGATGAAAACAAAATAAAAACAGTAATAACATAGTATTCATAATATCTAATAAAATAATTAAAAATCCATGTAAGTCTAAGTTTTTCCTGTCGTATTTAATTCGCAAATGTTACGTAAGGAATGTATTTTATTTCCTAGCAAGTCTATATTATTTAAAAACTTAAACCAGATCCTCCTTACAATAAAACACAATAAGTTTGGGTAACATTTTGCACGATGTATACAGAGTAGTTACTTTTTTTAACATATTGGTAAATGTCCTCAGGTTCGGTCGTAGGTAGGATAAGTCCGGGTTAGGAACTGTCCTACAACCTAAGGAGATGATACTCCATATTTTGTGTTACTTACTTATTATTTGTATTTGTGACGTTAAAATATTTCTAGCTTCAGGGGAATTCTAAAACTAAATCTATATTAATAATTAGGAACACTTGATGTGGAGTTTGGTCTTTGTGGAAGTGGTATAATTATTTCTGATTATGAATGTTACATTTGCCATCCAACAAGAAGCTCTGGTGAGGGTAAAGCAGTAAATAAATAATTCTCGAGACTAGTTAATTACTTACTGGAGGAATTTATGAGTAAATAAGTGAAGTGCTGGTGTATAATTCATTATATACTGTTTTCTCCCGTGGCTTAAGGTAAGAGGAGCAGCATGATTATTTTTATTTTATTTTATGACAAGACTATATCAACGAGCATCACACCGTTTTACTTTATGCAGAAATCCAAGCAGAATAAAATCAGACGGGGGGCGGTCAGCATTAAACAGAAATTTTATTTCTTCTCATGAGACTTCCACATCTGATCCAGATTCCAGATCCAGTGAATAAAGAGAAATGAATGAATTTTCAGTCGTACAATGAAGGAAACAGTTTAATAATTCATGCAGCTGTGAATCTGTGAACCATTAGTTTCATGTTGCCCAATTCTTTCACACGTGGTAAGATCGGAGTTTCTTTCTCGTTCTACATCGATTTCGACTCCCTAGTCAGTAGTCAGACTAAATGTGCATTTAGATACGGCCACATTCAAAATCCTGAAGGTCTTCCGTTGTGTGTGCCGACAAATCTTACGATTATAGTTAAAAAAAAAAGCAATGCGACTTTTATCCATATCCAATGAAATCCATAGTTGTCTCATATGAAAACAAGCGTTACTTTTACGTGGTGATTGTTTTCAAGAAATGCACTACAATGTTCAATGTATGGCACAAGAACGCACTCGATCTCAAGTTTCAGATGCGTTTATTACTATTACTGATTCATATTTTACACATACATATTCTTCGCAACGAGGCGGCATCCCATAAATTAAATGTCGGCTACGTAACACAGAAGCAAAGAGTCGCTTTATTCAAGTCCCTGTTATGTTAATTACCAACAATTACGAATTCGGTTATTCCGGAAGCTTGAGCACTGTATATTATGTATGTATACTTATTACAAACCTTTGTACTACAATTCAGTTTCAGTAATGAAATGTTACATAATTAGAGTAGAAAAATAATGGTTGCTTTTAAAAAGGGGATTGCACTGTCGTTTTTTCGTAATAACTACAATTATTTCAGTTACAGTTTCAAAAGTACAAAGTCATCTGATACTTTATCGCCATACACAAGAGTAGAATTTATAAAGGTACCGTTTTTCATGCAAACTACAAAAAGTGATTGTTTCATGACAACGACAACAGTAAGAAGCCGTGATTGAAGTATTGAAGAGACTACTGTATTACTTTGTTCAAGATACGGCTAAGGATGAGACATGAAGTGCAAAGACTCATTAAGTAAATAATTTTCATATAATAATATAATTTGTAATTCAAATTCAGAGGAAAAGCAATTTTGAAAATAACAAAACTTGTGTTGTGATATTATTAAGGAAGGTGAGAATTGCCATTATATTTAAGTTCTTAAAGAAATCATTCACAGGGTGGAAAAATAAATAAATAGCTCTACTTCCTCAAGTTTGCAGGGAGAGAAAGCATGGTCAGTCAGTTTGTATAATATAAATGTCAAGCCGAAGAGAATTGCGCAGTGAGAAACGAAGTAGGACTCGTTACAATTTCCTTAATTCTATGGACATTGAATGTTCACCTTCACTCAAGTAATGAGATTCAATCCATTTACAAGTTACAAAATCAATGCAGATCACTTTTTGTTATCTATGACTTCTGTCACAAGAATCCTATAAACACACTGATGGATAGCACCAATGAGGATGCGAAATATTTGGCATTTTTTTGTTCTGTGAAGTGTGACTGGGGGAGGGGATCCATGTAAGACGAAAAACATAACGAAATGTAAAGTTTTGATGTGGGAAAAACAGATTACATTTGCATTGCAGAGACTCAACAACACAAAAATAATATATGATGAACAAGATGCAAATAAAAAATGCAGAAATAAGAATGCCAAAAATATAAAAAATTACAACAACTTGAAGAAATCATTGTTTCATAAACTGCACAAAAGGCAAAATAAAAATCACAGTCAAGTCACCTAGTCTACTAAAAACAAAGGTTGTGTATGTATTGTAACGCGAGCCGTGGACGAATTGTGTTTAACCTTAGCCCGTTTTGCATTGCATCCATTTCGACATTTTCTTTTAGATGAGTCGTAATCAAGTCATTACGTACAAGTAATTATAATAACTGTAAAATACCAGTACACATAAATACTCAATAGTTCACTACAAACAAAAATTCGCAAACTGATAATAAATGATTAAAACTTGCATGACATATATGAATTGACATTCCATGCCGCTTACAGAATAATTCGATGACATCTCTACAAAATAATCGTATCATTATCATTAAATTATTTCTTACCTAAATTTGTAATTAAGTAACTTAAGTACTACCGACGCAGCTTTTAGAAATAATAGCAAAGTAATAACATAATCATAAAATAAAATATAATAAACAGCAATACATACAATATGCTAATGAAACAAAAGTCTACATTATCTATTTAACTGCATTATGTAGCTTTGATATAGTACAGTCAAATGGTAATCTCTATAGTATAATGAATTTGTAAAGGACAAGAAATACACACAATTTGTAACAGCGAAACTGTTGAAACTAGACCTATAGTGCAGCATACTAAACGCTTACTCATACATTCTTACGTAAAAAGGCAATAAATTGCAAAGCGCAAAATAAAACTGTTTAAGTGACTGTCAGAAGTCTAACCAATTGCTGTCTTCAGATCTAATCTACTCACATCTGTCCTGTCCATGGACAATGTGAAAAATTATGCCTATGACGACTCCTTGCCCTTATAGGCTTGAGCAAAAAGACGTTCATAAACTTTAAAACATTTTTAAGCTTCTCCAACTGAATTTAAATTTGGTTATGTCTAATATTTTATCATTCTCAATATTACAAATAATTCTAATTCCAATGCTTCGGCCGTAACCGGAGATAGTAGTTTCTGATTTCAAAGTTATCTTTCAAGTACGCTAAAATATGGTACTAGAACGATTCACAATATTATAAAAAAACATTAATCATGTAATTAATTTAATTCATAAAGCGTGCGTGTCAAGGTCAAGCGACTTAAGTATACGTTCCTTACTGCTTTTCTGTAAGCAGTATTTTTTCAAAGGTCAAAAATCATAATTGGCTAAAAAAGACAACAGAAATTATTTTTAAAACGAGAATGAAGTACTGAAGCGAGGAGGCCAAATTGTAAATGATTATAACAAAATTTGAACGGCCAATCAGCAAACCGTAATATATGAACAATTTCATACTATTTAACTAATTACACATGATTACGTCAATACATAAATTGATGTGACGACTAACTGAGAGACTGTTAATAATAATATTTTGTAAAGTTTTGTTTATAGGTACTTCGTATGATATATGATACTCTTCACATTGGAATTAAGTTTTATCATTTTGAAGACAAGACACTCTTACATACTATAGTTTAGTCGGTTCATAGTGCTAACATCCAGGTTTGAACGCCTAAAAAGTCTCAATCTATTTCAGTTTCTCTACTGCCCTATGTTAACAGTAGTAACTCATAATAAAACACAATTAACATAAAATATTTTTCAGTTGTATAATGGTAAAGGGTAGTCATAATTTGCAGTACAGTTAAAGTTTGGTGCACTAGTTTCATTAATAATATTCTACAAATCCTAGTTCCTATCAGTGTATATATTGCATGTACTTACATTGTTATAATTATACTTTGTTGAATCGAATTTGTAGCGTAGAACCCAAAAGTAAGGGGTTAAAAATATAAACTATCAGAAACTAAAGCCACCGTGAATTCAATCGTTTCTTGAGAATATGATTTCTTCACAGAGCAATATAATAGACAGACAAGGTGATACCTATATAAAAGACGAGATGAACGGAACAACAGGCGATACGCACACGTACATAGAAACTTTATCATACGCAATATATAGAAATAAGACGGAGCACACAAGGGAATGTGCGGAAGACGAATTCATTCTGTTTCGATTACGTTTGATCAATCTGATTCTTTTTTGTTTCTCAAACCATCGCTCAGTACACCATCATGATTCATTGATTGTTTCCCAAAATTTGCGCATTATTTTCAACTCTGTCACTTATTTCTGGCAGGTAATGTTGCTGACTTTTGTCTATCCCTGTGAGAGAGGGCCAAGGAAAATATGGTTTTACAAATTTTAGACACATTCTAATTTATACTATCACATACAACTAATACCATGTCACAAAGAGCGTAAAACATGATTGCAGCACAAAAATTAGTATTGTTTTAGTGAATTTAGCGCAGTGCATGGCAAAAATTCAAATCGCCTTCAGTGAGAGAAGCTTAAAACAAACAAATATAACAAAACGAATGACACAAATCCAAGTACAAAACATAGCTTGTGAAGACTGACAAGTCACATAAACAGAAATTCCTTCATTTTTGTAGGTGGTGATGGTTTTGTACACGCGCCAAAGCAGTTAGAGCTATGATTTAGATTTGGTAATAATTAAGGTAGGAACGCAAGTAGAGTGAAATATAGATAAATAAATATACAAGAAATACTCAGAAATAGTTTCTTCCATGGAGCATAAGTCAAATAAGCAGAAGAGATATTACAAGGGAACCCATACACAAATTCAATAAACAGGTTAGATTAACATAAATTTTCCTATGTGCCTACCTATGCTACTTTCGAACGACGAGGACTGTAGCTCTACTCTTCCTAAAACCTCAGGACACGCTAAGCATTTGAAAGTTTTTGAGTGCATCCAATCCAATTTTTATTACAATATATGTGAAATCCTAAGTGATTATATTGAGCGGCAATAGATGTTAGTGTAAAGATGTATTAGCTTTCAACTTAACTTTGTCAGCTATATTGTGGCCATGTACTGCTAAATACTATACTACAAGCTTAAGATAAATATAAAGCCAATCGAAGGAAACAACAGGAAAGCGCAAAGCTGGCACTACATTATCTACATCATTGGTAAGTACTATTAACACGAGCGTGAGAGAGAAATAGCTTTAATTTTTGCACTACGAAGCCAGAAATAAAAACAAATAACCGGAAAAAAATGAACAATCTTCAATCCTACCGTTAGTAGCTAAGTAGAATAAAAAAAACATGATTACAATTGCGTGGATAGAAAATTACTCGAAAGGATGTAATATAGATAATTTTTCAAATTATAAAAAAGCAAGTATTAGCTGTACAAAAACATTAGTGATCCTATGAACGAAATTATGAGAACTAAAACAACGAATCTTAGGAAAAACGAAAAATGATTGGCATACACTGATATTATCGCCAGTGTAAAGTCTTATTCGTTGTTGAAGCCGTCTGAGGATCTTCGATTCATTCCCAAATATACATCTACCAGCAGTTCGCAAACAGAGTACAATATAAATCAGCTATGCTTCCAATAATATTTCGGAAGGGAAGCAAAATCACATCACATAGCCCATGGCGCATTTAGCTTTTGTAAGTTTGATGGCTATTTCAACGATTTAAATTTTTCTCAACATGCGAGCAAAATACAATACGGTAATCACAACTTGATAATTAGCATGCTCGACAAACAGGCTCAAAATATGTGATTACAAAAAGACTCGTTATTATCAGGACGGGACATAAAAGACCGACCTGGACTGCGAAACGGCTTTATATCCACCCTTCTGTATTTTCTTGCTAAGTCTGGAAACCCAAAGTTTTTGCTCATCTTCAGTAGGCGCCAACAGTAGTAATTCTTTTGCAGTATTGGGATCATAGTGAACTTTGCAAGGGGCTAAAACTTCTTCTCCGTAATGTTCCTTATGAATTTTGACACGACATCCTACAAACAAAAGGCATTGCCAGTTAGACAGGTACGCAAAATATGTAATATAATATTTGATGCTTTCAAGCCATATCGCAGTCTATTATCAGCTTGAAATTGGTGGTTTCAAATGTTTATCGTCATGTGATTCATCAAGAGTAGCAAATAGTAGTCATCATTTAGGAATACCTTCTTGGATCTTCTAGAATCAGTTTATTTCGTAATTTAAAAGTCACTACTTACTTCTGCATTCTAACGCAGGTGGAGGACGGAACATATGCCATAAAGGTTTGGGACACACTTCACAAGTTGTAGGCATATGAAAAGAAATTGCAACTAGCTCATGCCCTTTGTGGAGCAAAGTGCCTGGCTTTTCTTTGTCTTCAGGAGGACTTTCTTCTGGCTTTCTTGCCTCACCTTCCCCAGCATACAACAACTAAAACAAAACAAGCAATACAAGAAACTGTATTCGCAAATACTGGCACGCATTGATTGGGAAGGACATCGTAGCATATTCAAGTTAATCAACGTGACTCAACAATATAAAAAAAATTCACCTGAAATATTTTCGGAATTTCTTTGGCATCAGCACGGATCACATCGCCTTGAGTCACAGAACGAACATGGAACACTTTGCTGTTGAACCAAACAATACATGAAAAATTTCTAAATCGCTGAAAATAAATACCTAAGCATCAGAAGCAAAATAATAAAACTAGAAATTAAAGCTAGTTAAAAATTATTTAAACTAACTTAAGGTCAAGAACACGTGTTGGGTTTTGTTTTTCTTGGTCTGAATTGTAGAAAATTATTTTTCGTGAGGAAACCACGACGTATTGCTTACGCCAACCATGACGTCGTATATTCTGTTTAGACGGCAAGGAAACCCACCCTTCCATTCTCCATTCATCACCTATGTGACCATCACCTTCATTAGAACTTACAGAAGCAGTTTCACATAATTTCCTTGATAAAGCTTCGATTTCAGAATCTTTAGAGTCCAGCTCCATTTGTAGCTTTAATTTAATCTGGTGTTCGTCACTTAGAGATGCTTGCAAGTCCTGCAAATCTTTCTGCCATTTCAACGTCATCTGATTAAACTTTTCTTTTTCTTGTGTTAGTTCTTGTTGAAGTTTTCTAAACTCTCGTTCTTTTTTCCTCATATCACCCGTCTGACTTTTCTTCGAGGGATTCAAATCTTTTCTATTCATAATTTCTGCTAGTTTATTCACGGCTTGAGCTTTAAGAACTTGCTCAGTTTGCAATTGTTTTTTAAGTTTTTCTAACTCATCCCCACTTGCCTTCTCCAATTCTACGTTTAATAAACAAAAACACGTATTAAACCACGTATTGCTGCATTCAAATTTTCTGAAAATGTAATGAAAACGCTACTTACCTCCTTGGACAGATTTAAGTTTTTCATTAAGGTCTTCACGATCTTTCTTGACCTGCTCCATTGACTTTTTATAATCAGTTTCTTTTTCCCGGAACTACAAAAGTAAGTATAAGATTAAATCCTGTTTAGCACCTTGGCACCTACAATCTACTATCTACGAACTACTGATCACAAAGAAAAAAGCTATTACCGAAGTTAAAACAATATCCTTGTTAGTAAGTTCAGTCTTGTGTCTTGCAAGGAGGTCTTTGATTTCTAGCTCTTTCATGGTTTTCTCTTTTTCCAATTCAGCAATTGTTTCATGAGCAATACTTTTAGCAAGCGACTCTGAATCAGCTCTTGTAATTGCCATTTGTAATTGCCGTGCCAGTTCATTTCTCTCTTCCTCCAGCTCTTGATTTTGCCGACGCTTCTCTTCAAAATCCTCTCGCAGATCTGTTAACTGCGCTTTGTACAAAGTCTGTAAAAACATAATATTGGGGTATCACTGTTACTGGTACTAAATCCAAAGAAAACGATACGTGACATTTTAAAATCATAGAATGGACAACAATATATAGTTTCCTGAAACTCAAGGAAAGTTGCATACCGAAAAATGCATCTCTGTATCGAGTTGTTCTTGAAGCTCCTTCATTTGTAAGTCATCAACAGCTTTGGCAGCTTTGATTTTTTGCAATTCTTCCTCTAGAGACTTTTTGGCTTCTCTTGTCTCAGAAAGGTCTCTCTGCAGTTGCTTTTCTTTTGTTTTTAACAAGGAAATTTCTGAAGCTTGCGCATTTAATTCTGACTGTAGTTGCGACCTACGTAGTGCATCTTGTTCTAGTTGAAGTGTGAGACCTTTTGTCTTTTCTGTTTCCTGGCGAAGCTGGCCTTCCAATTTTTGTAACTCCGACCGGCCTTGTCGGTAATCCACCGACAGCAAAGATAACTGTCGTTGCACTTCTTGTCCCTGATTCTCTGCATGAAGCCGCAAAGATTTTTCTTCGTTCAGTTTTGCTTGAAGAGCTGCAGAACCAAAGCATGCAAGTTTCCATTACCAAACAATCTTTTAACATTTAACTGTCGTCATTATCACTTTTGCGTGCGAAAATGATAATATATGATTTGCTCCTTTATATAGACGTACAGCAATATTAAATGAATAAAAATAGTCCTACAAAATCAATGAATATATTTAGATAACTTTAAAAACAAGTACATTACATACAGCCCGTATTAATGCGTGCAATGCCAATCAACAAATTTAGGAAATCTGATAGATGATAAATAGTAAATATCAATGTAGGTACACGCACGCATATATAAGACAACACTGGGAAGACAGACAACCAAAACAATATAAACAAAATCTGTTAAAAATCTTATTTGTAGCAGTAGCAAAATAACTCCAGCCATCCCATCATTCGCTTGCATAAATAAAATATTCAGAGGAGGCAACAACTGCAACTGGATAACGGGAAGAACGAAAACTACATTTCCTATCATATCCTATTGATAGGCGTTATTAGATAACAAAACAATAATAGATCCGCACTAAAATATCGTAATGAGAAATCCTTGACAATTACTTACTATTTACTTCAATATTTGCAATGCTAATAAACTTCTAAACATCACAGTTTTTTATTCTATTATTCCGCTTAATCTGACAGCTTTGCTAGATTCAATGTCAATGAAGGCGTCATGTGAATTGACGACGACAAAACATTTTAAGGATGCGAAGGCGGAAAATGCTACTCTGATCTACGTTTCTACTTTCTAACAATTTTTAGTCAGCATTCATATTTTTTTATAAATACAATATTGGAGAATTAATGAATATAATTTGACCCAATTCTACAAATCCCGAAAACACAATGTCAATGTCAACTTAGTTAATGTACGCAACATGCAAATACGCAGAAGGCATGAGCTCCTCATGTTGCATCAGTTGCATCATTTTCATTTCTATAAGAGTATTTCTTTGCTTGCCGCTTTTGGTCAAAGAGACAAGATAATGGAAATAAATTCAGTAGGTATTCATCAGATTCAGTCTTCAGCTCAGCAAATTGTAACACTCATGTTCCATCATACAATATTTTCAATACTGAATAATAGAGTCGTATTTGAATTATTTAATTTTGGTACTTTCATAGCATGAGCATTCCATTTTGAAATCTTTGCTGAACTAAATGTGAAGGAATCGTTGGTTCTAATCATCCAATGTAATATGATACACCAGCAGAACTAATGAACTATCGACAAACCTCAATATTTAATTTGCTTCACCCAAATATTAAATCCAATTAAATTTTCAGCTGTTTCTGACGCTAGATGACAATCACGTTGGTGCATATAGTAACTACTGGCACTGGTACCTGAAGCACTTACAAGAATTGGAGCTTACAAATGTCTTTAGATTATTCATGATTTTTATTTTTCAAGGCTATGCCAACACCCACGTTCATGTAAATTTCAAGGATTAAGGAAAATACAAAATGAATGACGTTCTGGCGCCTATTTGTCTCTACTGACGGATAAATAAGGAAAAATTAGAGTATGATTAAATCATTTAAAGTAATTCTAAAGCTGTGAAAAATTAAAAAATTTATTTTCCCTATATTTAGGCCCTACTCATAACTCCTAGAATCCTCTTGAAGAAAAGTGGAAGGTAATACTGACAATTTTTAATAAAAACCAAGACGGCTAAGAGATTTAAAAATTAATTCAAAAGGCGCCTTGCTGGGTCACAATTTATGAGTAAATTTAAGAATGACCACATTTCTAGCCTTATGTGAGCCGAAACAGTACCAACAGAGACTGATAAGCGTATAGCAACATCAATGCAGTGCTGTAAAGAAAACCTGGTATGAAAGTACCAGGTTTTCAGAATTGATGTACTGTTCAGCAAGCTAGGAAGGCAATTTTTTTACTTGCAAGCTCTGCAAAGATTGATTGACAGATAGCCGAAGGAAGTGATAATAATTTACACTGCATCCTAGTAATTGTTATTTTAATTTAAAAACTAATTTAAAAACTAAAATTAATTCCCACGCCAGCACTGTCGAATGACGACACTACAAAGCAACTTTGAATAACGTCACATAATTTAAACTTCTTACTTTTTACTTGATCCTCTTTGTCGACAGCAGGGCTTCTACGTTCCATTTCAGTATGAATAGCTTTCACTTCTTGTTCATATTTGGCACTAAGAGCTTTCAACTGAAGTTCTAAAGATGTGGATGATTTTTCCGCTTCGCAAAGTCTGTCCAGTAAACTTTTATTCTCCCCGAACAAAAAATTCTCCCGCTCTCTAACTTTTTCTAACTCTGTTTGAAGAATCTGAGTACGATTTTCTAATTCCATTTGAATATCTGCAGCTTGATGACGGACATTCTCTTGCTTTTCTATAGCCACGTTCATTTTAGCAACATCTAATTCTAGGTTATCTTTTAAAGCTTGCAAGTGATTTATTTTTTCGCCTAAGGACTGTTCTTTGGTTGCCATCAAAACGGTCACCTCGTTAAGTTGCTTTCGGAGACGAGTAGACTGTTCAGACTCCAGTTTTAATTTTTCATTTACTTCAAGCAACTGTAAATAATAAAATTAAAAATCATTTTCTCAAATGACTGAACTCTTTTTGACAGGAGCAGACTAATAATTCACATTATAAAGGAAAATACCGAATTATTAACAATAACTATTCTATTTTACTATGTTACAGTAGAGAGAGCAAGTGAATTTGAACTCTCTTGAATTTAATGTACGTCAAATCAAACTTAACAATCAACCTAATAAGAACTAATTAATTAATATAATTTAAATTACATAAAAGGAAAAGCAATACGTAATTTAATAATATTATAGGGAAGAGGGTTAAAAGTGAAAAAAATTTGAACTTTTCCATTATTATGGCAATATTTGGGCTTGTTTGTAATGAGACAATTAGCAATTTACAGATTAAAATAACTAGCCTGTTTTTCCATCAGGGAAATTCTTTCGTTGGTCTGTTGATTATTGCTCATTTCTCTTGTACGTTTATTTTGCTCTTCTTCTAATTTTCGCTTTAAATCTTGCAAACTGTTTTCCATATTTTTCTTTGATTCTAACTCTACATCTGCTTTTCGTTGCGCCTCCTTAAGTTCCATCCTCAATAACGCCATTGATCTTTCCAGATTCCGTGCTTCGTCCCTTAGTGCATCTTCCCTCTGTGTTGCATCTTCAAGCTGAGAAAGCAGCTTTCGTTTAGACTCCTCCATTTCTTCCAAGTTATTTGTGAGAGACTTAGTTTCTCCATTTCCACCCTAATTTTTGTGTACACGATTAGCTTTGCATGTTCAATAAGTATAACATTTGATCGATTTTAAAGTTTCAGAACTTACAATATTATTAACTATCGAAGGTCCATCTACCGTTGAATAAGAATTTGAACTAATGAGCTTCGAATTAGAGCATAGTTGATAATCTCTAGAGTAGGTAAACCCAACAAATGGAAGATGATTTCCCGCAAATGTTTTCGGTGTGGGGAAATCTTCTTCAGGACTGTCGTCTTTCTCTACGTCGTCAAAATTACTAGTATCGTCATCACCAGAAAGCTCTGGAACCACTGGGGGAACACCTAGAATAGTATGACATTATTTAAGCCAGTGTGAATGAAATTAATAAACAGTAAAGCTCATGCTTTGGAGCAAATGCATAACTTGTGAATGCATTAGCACACAAAAAGTAATACAACAAAAAAAGTATAACAAAAACACAAAATTTGCGTTTCTTTTGCTCACTCACATTGCCGAATATTTGAAAAATTCCACTGATCATTAACAAAAAAAGGGTGTGATTTGATTTCTTCTACGCCATTTCGCCCGAGTCGACTATTTCGGTCAGTTAAGAAACCACAGATAAGGTTTTTTCCTTGTGAACTTATGCCAACGTCATCAGGAAATTTAAGCGCATTCTTGTGGTCCATAATTTTACCATAAGTGCCAACTAAACTGTCAGCATAGAAAGGTGTATCACCCACTAACATTTCATACAAAAACACGCCTACAGACCACCAATCACATTCTCGCCCATATTCGCCTTCCCCACCTTGTGACTTCAAAACCTCTGGAGATATGTAATCCGGCGTACCCACCGCGGTATCCGAATGTACAAGTCCATGCTGGAATTATTTTTAGAATAATTACATGCAAAGTAAAAGTTAAGCTTCACAAACCAAGCAGTATGAATCAGACTCCGAAGCCAATTCAAACGCATACAAAGAAGTTATGGAATTACCTCATCCATCCTCATACACGTTCCAAAATCAGCCAACTTCAGATGCCCATATTTATCCAGAAGCATGTTATCCGGTTTAACGTCCCGGTGTACAAAGCCCATAGAATGTATAGCATCCAATGCAAGGACAACTTCAGCACAGTAAAATTTGGCCCATTTTTCAGGAACATCGTAATTTGACATCAGATTAACTAAATCACCGCCTAAAAAAGGGGAATTAAGCTGTTATGATCAAAACGAATCCCATCGAAAACGAACGTATGCTAAACGAGTGGATGGATCTTTTTCACAATTTAAGTTATGGCGAAATGCAAACAACACAAATACTAAAAGCATAAATTAAGTGATACAGCACCCTTCCTTTTAAAAACGAAGGCCTCAAAAATATACTTACCAGGCATATAATCCATGACCATATAAAGATATTTTGTGTCTTGGAAAGCAAAATGAAGTTGGACAATCCATTCAGAATTAGCGTGTGCCATAATATCCCTTTCTTCCCAAAAAAAAGCAGAATCTGATCTTTTAATCATTTCAAATTTACTAAGTAGTTTCATCGCATACACCTTCTTTGTAGTTTTGTGCCTCACCTAAATAACACAGGAGCGAACAGATTATTTTTACTGTATAGAAGAAATCAATAAAATACTATTATAAATACGCATGTTGCTTGTAATCACCAATTGCACTTCGCCATAAGCACCTCGACCGATAACTTTAATTAGATTGAAATCTTCAGGTTTCATACGAAGTTTACCCACTCCTTCCGTATTTTTGTCATCTGAAAGAATTATTGTTGCGTTACACTTAAACATCCATGCATTCATTTTTTAATATTTAACGAAGTCTGTATCCTAAGCTCATAAAATATATTGTCAGTACGGAAACACTCAATGCATCAAAAGAAAACTGCGAAGCGGACAATCCTAATCCTACACGTTGGATTTAAGAAAATGTACTGCAATTCTTTTCACTCAAAGCTATTTTGAGATCAGCTGGTGCTTCAACTATATCTTACAAGCATACCAGAAATATATCAAGATCTAGATAACCTAAATATATTGGAAATGCTAGACTGGTTTGGCCTTATTGACACTAAACATGTATTCCAGCACGAATCTTGCATTACCATATGAAGATTCGAAAAAACAGGTACGAAACACTTACATCGATTAAGAAACGCTTCGATATTTTTCATTCGCTTAAGAGGTGGATGGTCACAGTCTGATACTAAGGCTTGGACGGTGTCCTGTAAATATAAAAAAGAAAACATTAAGAAACAAATTTCGAACATCAAAGTCGACCCGTAATCAGATTTGGAATTCAAGTTATGCTTTATAAGCTAGTTGGCTACTGAAGTGTGCTACATTTTCTTTGTAAGTAAAGTTCACATTTATGTTATCGACTTAATCAGCAAAACTACTTCATCTGGAGTCATCAACATCTTACGCCTCGCGCCTAGTTCGATATTTGATGAGGAATATTTGGTATTCCATATTTTTAAGTCAACGCTTAACAATAAACATTTTAAAATACCTAAGAAACTAAGAATTATACTAAAAAACAATTTTGATGTAACATCAATGAGTCAACGAAAGAACAAACATGAGTGCTTAAATGTGGTTGTTGGTTTCGACATCGAGTGACAAGCTACATATACTAACACCTAATGATTTTTATCCAAGGCCTGCATTAAAACCTGTAATTTGGGCAAGTATCATAAATACAATGATGACGATGAACTTGTTACATTGACATTCGTTATTGCTGCGCCGTTCAAATTCACTTCTGACTTCAAAAATAATACAAATATTTAGATCCGGGTAGAATCCTGACATTTAGTGACTACCTTATTTACCAATTGTATTCAATATTACTGTGGAACAATAGGGGCCACGATAAGTTAAAAACTGTGAAATCTGACAGGTGTCAAGTCAAGTCGAAATACAGTCGGTTCATATTGCAAATTAGAGCATAATCAATCTGAACATAGAGGGTTTCTTAAATTTCCATGTGTAAGAATAAAATAAAAACAGCATGGAATTTATGCAAAACCACAACAATTGATAATCAATAATACTGAATTCAATACTTTGTAACATTGTAACTGATGAATTCCAACTTCAAACTTAATTCATTTATATAATCCTGTCATCCCTGACTGCAGAAATTGTATAAAAATGCTCTCGATCAAGTTTCATAGAAATCCAGTATCAAATTATCAAACAAATGTTAGACCTACAATTACATGGAAATACACTCAAAGGGTTACAAACAAAACTATGACAAGGTTGAAGGTTGCTTAGTAACTGGAAGCTTATTTTGTATTTTAAATCACAGATTTAAAATCAATAAATCCACCAACAAAAAATATTTTAGCATAATCATTGATTACATCACAGCTAATGACTCGACAAGCATAACCACATAAAATGATAGTTAAAATATTTTTAAATACCAGAAGGCAGTCGACATTGAGAACACTCCGAGGATGGGTGATAGTCTCTTCTAGTTCTTTAATTCTTGCCCGCCTGTCTACGTCTTCAACCAGAGTCAACATTTCTGCGATGATAGTAATGACGAGACGACGACGGGAGTGAAAAATCCCACCAAATACCTTTCTAAGATTTTAGCCGAGAAATAAAAAATTACATTTCGATTTTAATTTCCTACCATACTGACTGAGCCCTAATCTCTGAGTCATAACACAAAGAATGAATTTTTGTTTTGAATAAATATAAACTGGCAAAAAGGTGAGGGGGCACGGGAAATTTTTGTAGCCTATATCACGAATCACTAAAGAACCAACTAAACTGGCATTGCTTCTACTTCTAGAATTGCAGCCCTAGTATGTTTAATATTAGACATGCATAAGCGGATTGAATTGGGCTGTGAAACATGAAAGAGAATGAAAGACCAGGACGGACTGAGGAGGACACTCAGGAAAACTTTTATTAAAGCCACAATAGGTGGCACAATGGGCTCGACCGTCCCAAGTCCCAATCCCAATAAGCCCAACAACTTTGTTCACCAACAACCCCACCAAAAAGTATTCACTGAGAAGTCAAAGTCAGCCAAATATCCTTCACTTTCCACTTTCTGTATCTACTTATCTATCCACTTTCTGCATTTTAGTATTGACTCTTCATGCCATGTCTGTCCATATTTACGAAAATAGTAAAGGTGAAGCCTCAAACCACTAAAATACTCCAAACTCTCCAACCTCTTTCTCCCATTCGACATTCATTCTGAAAACCTAAAAACCATTTCAAATGAATCCCAATCCTACTATCCAACCAAACTTAATACCCCAAGCACTTGAAACCAATTTATGTATTAGCAAAAATTCGCTCAATCACACCCATTCATTTATTTTTGGCTACTGATTATTTTTATATAAGAAACAAGTTCCCCGACACTACCCAAACCCGACAGTGATAAATTTGCAATCTTACCGATGTAGTTCCTTATGCTCTTTCCGAATATGCCCTTAGTTTTGAAATCCATGCGTACAGCGTAAATACTGACGTTACAGTATCGTCCCCTTACCAAACAAATTTTCCAGTGTTTTACAATTGTTAAAATTCAATATTTTAGATTTTTTTCATACTCTTAATGAATGTGCCCTTAGTTTTTAAATTCATTCGAATACCGACGTGACAGGGTTTCGTCGCCTTACTAAACTTTCATTTAAAATTGTTTATTTCAGCGTGGCGTTTGCTGGGAACCGTAAACGTAGTTATATCATTCAATATCATCACGACTAATCTTGATCCATATTGTTTCAGACAGCTAATGTAAGTTATTTATGCATGGATTTCAAAACCAACAGCAGATTCGGAAAGAACATGAAAAATTCCATCAGGGGCAACTCTTTAATATTTAATTTTTAGAATTTCTTAACACTGGAAAATTTGCTTGGTGAGGCGACGAAATCCTGTCACGTCAGAATTTTTACATGGATTTTAAAACCAAGGGTGGATTCGGACAGAGCGTAAAAACAACAACAGTCAAATTGCAAATTTTATCACTGCCCTGTTTCAATTAATGTCGGGTAACTTCTATCTCATCATTTTGTGTCTCCCAAATAAATAAATGGAAAGTGGAAGCATTGCTTTTCGTTCAGGAAATAACGGTGCCTAAGTACTAGCTAATCTATCAATACAGTGTATTACAAAATTACGGCATACCACATCAAGAATCATATTTCAAGGGAACTTTAGCAAGTTTCTTGTTTTTTTAATTTTTGTTCATATAGATTGTATATTCAGTGTGATTAATCACACTGTGTGATCAGACTAATTCCTTCTTCAAATATTTTTTCTGGTATACTAGGGATGAAATTAACGTTTTCTTTCAATACTAACGAGGAAATGGTCACAACCTATAAATTCAAATTTCCACCTCGTATTTGTTTTTGAAAAGAGCACGTCAAAAAAGTAAGAATGCCTTAAAAACTTGTGTCGAATGGGCATCTTTGCTCGCTAAAAGATTTTTTTGAAAACATTAAATTGCCTATGTTATTTATATATGGACGCCATAA